>JAOXNV010035762.1:0-45988 GCA_028565915.1 Momotus momota
GGGGTGTGGGGGTGTGTGTGTGGGTGTGTGTGGGGGTGTGTGTGTGTGTGTGTGTGTGTGTGTGTGTGTGTGTGTGCGTGTGTGTGTGTGTGTGTGTTAGTCCCTTGGCGAAATCTGGTTGTCAACGTCCCGAGCTGTGCAGCTGGGTTGCAAATGGCAGTTTCTTACATTCGAAGCACGCGTTGCATCGTTAGCTCCGCTGTGTAGCAGGCTAGGTGGAGGTTGACAAAAATGCCTGTTTGTGTATTGAAAGTAGCAGAGACGAAAGGGAGCGGCCCTAACGACGCCGCCCGGTAATGCAAATTACGGTGAAACACCTTGGTGATGGGCGGATACGGTGCAGTGCCGAAAAGAGGTTTGTTTTCAGCGCTAAAGGGCATTAGGCTTCCATCAAGCCAAAGGTTCAGCAGGGAGAAGCATTGCTCGCTTGGTGCTGCTGGACTCCGGGGGCAGGTACGCATTAGGACAAATTTGTTTTTCAGGGATGCGCATCAACGTGCTCGCTTTGTAGTGGTCACGCAGCAACCACCACTAGTCGTTAATTTTTTAAATGCGATGTGCAGGGTGGGGACACCGCGTGAAGAAGCATTTGCATGCACACGCAAATTCCAAAGCAGCTTTAACGGTGGCACAAATGAGCCCCCGGCAGCCGCAACTTCTAGGGGCAGGAGAAGCGACAGCACCGGGATTTTGGGAGCGAAGACGAGTTGACAGTCGTAGCGCCACACTGACGTTAGCCACAGCTACCACCAGTCCCAGTAGGAAGTGGAACGTTACTGGTGACTTGTTTCTAGAGTGGAATGGTTAACAGAGTCGCAAGGAGGGTGGCACCAAAGTCACCAACTGAGCTGCTGCGTACTGTGAGGAGGCTGCGTGCGCGATCTCTGAATGCTGAATGACACGTTTTTTTGCAAGTACACGAGAGGAGGACGCGCTTTGTCGAGGAGCAGTTCGGGAGGTCTGAAGGTGATACGTCGCCATAAGAAAAACATTCACCGTCATGACAGTGTGATGCCTTCAAAGCTTTCTGTTCGAGCATATTGGACGGAAAGACAGGAAACAGTGTGTAGAACAGTAGCCTACAGATTGGGATTGAAGAAACCTGGTTGCAATGACTGCTCCTGCGGAATAACGTCTTGGTCGAGAACCACAGAAGTACTCGTAGCTTTGAAAACAAGTATGCAGACGGCGTTCCCAGCAGTATCCACCTTGTAATGAGGAGGCGTCAAAGGGTATGCTTATAAATAACAGGGTAGGCTGTTCCTTGTTATTTGCATGGAAAAGGATGTCGGGGAGACGGACGTCGACAATGAAAGCAACGTGCCAGGAGTGATGGCTCATTGAGCGGGATGGTGCTTACTGAAGAACTAAAATGTCACCTGAGCGCTCTGTATGTGCTCGGTGCGCCTGTACATGGGGCAATTTGTCGGCATTGTCCACAATGGAAACGCGTGTAGGCGGGATGCTCGAATGGTTTTCCAGTTGCATCCAGTTGGGACAGCAACAGTTCTGCGATGGGGGGGTGCCGATAGGGACGGAACACGAAACGTTGCCATTGCGCCTTGTATAACGCAGAGTGTGGTGAGCACCGCACAGGGGAGAGCAGCATTTTTGTCGTTTACGAAATGAAAGAGATGTCGTCCACCTAGGGTCCATGTAAGCGCAACTTCGCTCCTGCATCACGGCAAATTGTTGTACGCATTAATGTGTGACAGGCGCCATTTACTTATTCTCTCAATCAGAAGGCGTGGTGCCTTCTGAAAGAAGGAGTAACGCGAAACAAGGTGTGTGTTGTTCAGGAATGCTCAGGCGTGACACGGATTAGGTGTTGTACATGCAGTTATTGGCTTCGTGTTGCAGAAGAACGCTCAGAAAGGGGGATTTATGATCAAGTGAGGTGAAGAGGGGAGCAGGCCGTGAAGCAAACCTGTCCTGCGTTCAGTGACCCACATACTATGCTACGAGTAGCTGAATACTTTTTTCAGCCTGAACTGTCCGACTTCTATTGTCGGGCTCTTCAGTAGAAAGACTACATTTGGTGCCACCACAAATGTCAGGGGAGATCTCATACATACATTTTACAGCGTATGGTGAACCCGCTGGAGATGACGAACAGCTGAGCGTTGGGAATGCGAGCCCTAACTGCAGATGGTAGGACGGTCTACGAGACAAATAGAAGTCTCCCTCAGATCAGAGGCAGCATCAGTGATTCTGTGGTCTTCCAGGTGAGGACCCACTGCGTAGATAACGAACATTATGCAGGTGGCAAGACACCACAATGCACACACACAGACTATCGTGTGGAAGCATCGCAGGCCTCCAGGATGCGTAAATGCGGAGAGTCTCGATTGTGCAACTAAAATGCACGTTGTTGTTCACGGTCTTTTGCTCCCAGGTTGCGGCACCGTCTCCGTGGTGTTGCGAGCGGTGCAGTCGTCTGAGTGTCCACTTCGTGTTTTGTGAATATACAAGGGGACACACGGAGGTGGAAGATACAATGAACCAGTTCGTTGGATTGAATTGTGTGAGCAGAACCTTGCGGTCACGCCGGAGATTGGGGTTGATAGACGGGATTTTGTTTTCGGCACCGAAATATGTCAAAGTTTTATTAAAGCAACGAGTGTACGAGGAACAAAGATTGCTCTCCTTCTGCACCTGATACCGAGGATGAAGTGGCAGTTCACCGAAATTTAGCTGTTTTTACGACCTGCGCGGGCGTGGCGGTTACGTGTGTCGGGAATGGTGGCGGTCACGAATCAGTAAGACGACGATGACCAGGGGTGATTCATTTCTACAGGAGCCGAAGAATGCAGATTGCTTCGCAGTCACGATGCTGGATAGTTTGTCTATCCCGCAGGTGCAACGTGTTCGAACTATACTGCTACGCATTTGGCCTCACGCGTGATGCGGTTCGTCAAGCAGTACTTCGAGACAGTTAGCAAATTAGTTGCTTCCATGACAAGGCTGTAAGCATACAAGATGATGCAGCGCCTCCCTGGTTGTCTGCTGGGGCGTACTGTGTCAAAGTCTAATTCTTGTCCGTTGGCTAGAAAATGACTGATCAAAGAGGATAACGCGAAAACGGGCATGAAGAGGAAGGTGGGTACAGCTTCATAGTGAAGAACTGTCGTCGCAATCACGACTCAAGGCGGATATATCAGAGTGTGAGATCAACAGAACTATTCGTAGTCGGGAAGAGAAATGTGGCACACGCTGTTCACAGCAGTGTCCACCCTGTGATAAAGGAAACAGTTGGACGCTTTGAAGGATCTGCTCCGGATATCAGAGGAGGCTTCATTTTAGACGTGTTTGGTGGCGCGGTTTTCGCTGACGCGTCCCCGAGAAATATGTCCAGGTCAAGAGGAATTTTTGCTTATCTCTCGGCTGGGATGTGCACGGTGCATTACGGATACCGACGGTGTTCCACGGGCTTGTTACTTAGAAGGGAGCTTCTGTGCGTGAAACCGCTCACCCGCGAGTTACGCAGTGATGCGTATGAACTGTTCAGGCAGTCGACCACAGTTCCCGTTTGACAGGGCAACAACTTTGTACAAAGAGGCACACGTGGACTCAAAATGGCAAAAATTGTCATGCGGCCGTGTATCGAGCAGCTCGAAGTGAGCAACGCAAGAACAAGAGCCTTAGTCGTTTCCAACCTGGTTCCGACAAATACCAACGCGGGCTCGTTTTGGGCGTCACTGCTTCTCTGCTTCACGGCAAAAACTTGTGTGCGTTGATTGTTTACACGCGACATCTGTTAGATCACAGTAATATCAATGTGGAAGAATAGTGCAAGCAGGAAGATACGAAAGGCAGGGGCAGGATGAGCCGGCAAGAAGCAGTAAGGTATGAAATGGAATAAGGGTTACCCATACAGGTACTGCCCGAATGGAGCAGAGGGCGGCTCAGCAGGGCACCCTTCGTCTGCTAAAAATATGGACAGGAGGTTCACGCAGTCAGGGTTGCGTTGAAAGCAAAATTTTTGACACTGGAAGTAACGAATAGCAGGTTCGTGATCCCAGACTTTGCCCATCGTTGTTCTCGCCCTACCTACTGGAGTGGATCTTTTGGTCATGCCCAGTCGTGTCAAGAGAGACATTGCACAAGCTATACAGGACATGCGCTGAAGCTGCTGGGAACGATGCAGAGTCAAGGAAGGGAGGTCAGCAATTTGTTGGCAGGAAGTAAGAAACGCGACGAGGCGAATAGGCACTCCTGCTGTCCTGTTGCCGTAGATGACGGATTAACATGGATGAGGGCAGAAAGAGACTACTGTGAAAGCACTCTAATCCCTATGTGGGGGAGGGAAGGAGCAGGGTTGAAAAAATGTATTGTGTTGTGCTGCGGATGAGGCAGGTGAAATAGAATGGAGTAATTTACATTCGGGTGACTGGACGAGCCAAGCAGTAAGAAAGACTGCTTCGTTGGGGTTGGAAAGCGTCAAGACCTTAGGAAGCCGGTAGTTACGAGCGAGACATATTGCTCGCTTCGTATTCATGTTGTTTGGAGGCAAGTAGAAGATTGCCAAGTAAAGAAGGCCACAGGCAAGTACGCAGAACGCCTCACTGAATGGGGTCGAATCAGTACTAGTCAGGAAAAGCTCTCTTCGCGCGGAAGGACACCGTCACCCTCGGGTTTCTTTTGCCGCAGCAGACGCAGCCGAGTCCTGAGAGCGGAAGCACGTGATCCACAACAGCGGTGCTAATTGGTGTGTGTAGGCTACATGAAGGGAACATTCTCGGATCAAGCGCAACGCTTTCTGCGGCACATACAGTGTTGAGGCAGTCCGCCGAGCAGCAGCTCAGTGAGATCTTACTGTGACAAGGAAGTACGTGCGCATAATGATGTGGCGTCTGTCTAATTCGCTGCTGCTGCGTATTGTGGGGCACTAGAATTCGCGTTCTCTCCATGGAGTTAGCAGCGGCAACATGGCAGTGAAGAGCACTGGAATGGAGGCCCAAGGAGAGGTGGTGGCAGTTGAAACTGACGAGCAGTCGTTGCCGTCAGTGCCCGAAACGACAAACTCAGCAAAGAAGAATTGCATAAACATTAGTTTTTTGGAACCGGAAGGATGTAGACGCGTTTGTTTGCAAGGGCGGATATTGCTGGGACGGCTGTAAGGACTGAGAGCACGGTTTCAGGTTTTAGCGCGGATTTGGCTGCCGAAAACAATTTGCTTAAGCGACAGGTTGTACAGGTTTTACTAGAAGGAAGATTTGTGAATGCATTTAATCCCTAGAGGCTTTTGCAATCAAGCCGCGTGTTGCGGATCGTCAAGGAAAAGTGGGAATCCTGCAGAAAGAAAACGCTGACAGGTTCTCTGTAAACGACCCTGGCCTAATGTCTTGTACTGCTCAGCTTCGGGTGAGCGCCGCAAGAAGAGGAGTTCGACTACCTAGAACTCTCTGGGGGCTGCAGCACTGCTGCCTCTTCCAAATAGTTTTGCGTGCGGTTTCGGTACACTCGACGCGTGGTAAAATCTTTAGTTGGACGATGAAAGGTTGTACTCGGTGGTGAGTATTGAAAGTCGACGGCTACTCGGGGCAAAAAGAATGATTAGACGTTGTCTCTTATCGGTGTCCTCCTTGTAGTTGGGGTGCGACTATTGCGAAGGGCGCGTGAGCAGCGGCATTTGGTGCTCGTACGAAACCCAGGGGGAGAAGGCGGCGTGAAGCCTCCAGGGACACATACTGTACGTTGAGAGCAGCGGAGGGTCCTCCATTTGGCTCGGGCTCCGTAAATTTTTCTGGCCTGTGCGCCAGAAGTTCCACTTTTGTTGCAGCAGGACCGTTTTGCGAATCATGAAGAGTTCGCTGGGAATGACTCAGAGTCACGCGGTGGAAGTGAAGAATCTGGCGGAAGAAAGTAAGGACAGAAGGTAACTCAACCGAACAGGCTTCAGTGTTTCCTCGCCCTGATTGGGACGGGCTCGGTAGACAGAAATCACTACGTATGCAATAGGAGGTGTAGTGAAGACATGTGAACTAGGGTGTGAAGACGGCACACGAATTCGACTTATTTAAATTTCGCTTACAATGCTTGGCCTGCCAGCGTGTTCCACTCGTGGACGGAGAGAGGTTTTCAATGATTAACTGCGTAGTCAGGTTCTAAGAAGCGGTTCAGCCCGTCGATCGCCGAAGGTGGATCGTTGGTCCAGGTGGTCGCTAAGCTCGCTGCAGGTGACAGGGTATACCATTTTGGTTTCCGAAAATAGAAGACGGGACAGAGGAGGTAGCTGTGATGGGACAAGCATGGCCGGGATCGACAGGTGCCAAAATTTACAGGGCACAGTGTGCCACAGTGACAAATTACTCGCTTCATCCTCGTGGTGTACTGGGTGAAGCAGATGCTGGCAAACAATCAGGGGAAAAGTTGTCCAAGGTGATTTTAACCAAAATGCCGGGGGAGACCATTGTTGATTTCGGAACTAACACGGTTCGGAAGGAGGTCATAAGCGGTGAGCTACTCGTGCGCTGGCGAAGTGAAAAGATCAAGGCAGCGATGTTCCTACCTTCGCATATTGAGAAGAGCTGCAAAGGAGGATTTGCGTGGCTCGACAACCACGATGCTGGAGAACTCCTTTAACGTGCAGCTGCGTCGTTTTCGAACTACAGCCCTACGCTTCCTGTTGCAGATAAAGCAAAAGATGGTGCTGTTCGTCAGATGTGCTTCGAGGTGACATGAGAATGAAACACTTGTACGAGAAGACAGTATGCATAGCAGTGGCCGTTTTTCGAATGGAAAATTCGGGTCCTTCTTCCAGGAGATGAACGCCCAAACAGAATTATGCGAAACGGGCATGAAAAAGGAGCTGCCTACGATTTGAGATTGAAGAACTGTCGTTGCAGTCACTGCTCATGGGGACAAGTCAGGCTGTGAGAACGACAGCAATATTCGCAATTGCAGAACGAACGAAAGTAGACGCCATTCTTGGACGGAAGCACTCCACGACGAGGAGGGGCGGTTGCCGCGCACGACGATCTGCCTTTGAATATGGAAGGAAGTTCGTATCCCAAGTGTGTGTGATGAAGCTGACTTTGGGGTAACGGACTTGAAGATTGAGAATGCGGAACCGGCGGTTCTGGATGGTTGATTCCTCTTCGCTGTGCCTGCTGAGTGGTGTCTGAGCAGGAAGTGCGGGATGTGTTTCATAGACAGGAAACATGTTGCTGGCGTAAAAAGAAGACCGTGCATTCTGGGTGGTCTGAGAGACATCCTGTACTCCGTGCTTGCGACATTGACAATTCCGCCCTGGTAGCCTGGGATTCAGGACAATGTCCCAGCGGATTGTGCTAACCAGCAAGAGGTGAGAATTTGAGAAAGAAAAGAATGGATTGTTTTCGTGGATTCTCCTTAAGAGGCTTGCGACATGCGCCACGTTAGAAACAGCTGGACACACAACCCTCTGTATCACGGCAAAGAATTTTGGGCGTGAACAATTTACAGGTGGCAACTATTTGAATTCTCGAAAGGTGCGTCGGGGTGGTATTTTGGGGCAAAACTGTGAAGGGGAAGACCCTGTGATTTCACAAGCGACGCCAAGGTATGGTATGGAATGGTTACTGCTTACGCGGTTATTGACCCACTGTTGCTGACGGCGGTTAAGCAGAGGCGCTGGTTGTTCCGATCTGCGCTGCGTCCAGCTACAGATACATTACAATGTGAATTGAGAAGTGTCTTCATCTTGCTAACGTCGGACGACATATGATGAGTTGACTGAAAATGAGGCCGGGCCGCACACTGTAAATGTGAACTGTGACGTTAGACAGTAGGTTATGATCTGTGACAAAAGGGAAAATCCTCTTCGCTTGCATTCGCTGCTGAGAGACCCGGAAGATTGGGGCAGAGAGCGTATTGAATCAGATGTGACTGAATATCTTGCCCTTCAATAGGAGATTCAACGCGTACAGGGCGATCACCATACACATAGAAATAGCGCACAATGAGCAGGGAAGAAATAAGAACGTAAAAGCAGCACATGGTTTCAGGTTGGAACTTGCAGCTCATTCCATGAACTGTGTCCCCCTCTCTTGGTTCCGCCCTTGACGGAAGTAGGTTGTCGACCACTGGATTCTGCAAAGGGGTCTAACGTTGCTGATCATCTTTCTCATATCTGCTGGATTGTCAGCTCCAATGTGTGGCAGATCAAGTGGAAGTGGACAGAATGTAACTCCTATGGTCTTATTTCACCGGAGCTAAAGGGAGCTGATAACGGTGATTCGGCAGGTGGTTGAGGACAATTGTGTTTGGAGAACATTGTTGAAATGCAGAAAGGGACCGGCGCTACCGTGGATTCTGCAGCTGGCGTTGAAACTCTTCATGGTTCTGTGAGGTCACGGGTGAATCGGTCAAATTGCTCGTTGATAAGTCGCCCCTTTCGTGAGCGTTCTGCTTTGAAGATAAGTAGATGTTCGCAAAAATTCAATAATGGGACGAGTTCCTGGTTAGTGTTGCGAGTCCGTTGGGCCACAGCTGAACTGATTACAAAATTGCGGTCAACACGAGTCCCTCTTTAGGTGTGACTTATTTTTATGCTGTGAGAGTCACCGCACGTGTGAGTGTGGAAGTATGTGAATCAACAGTACCGATGTTGAACGCTGTGTTCAAGGTTCAGGAGTGACACTTCGCAAAGTGGAGAATTACGCGTTGCTGCTCAGGAACAACGAGAGATAGGGTAGCCTGTCGAGCAGTGTTTGGGGTATTCTGAAAATGGTGATGACAAGGAACTAAGTACACCTACCGCTCTAACGTCTGTGTGTTTTGCGGTTGGAGCATGTTGTGGCCACGAGAATTCCTGTTCGTTCCCCTTGGGTTGGGAGGTCCAACACTGTAATGCGAAGCGGGTGTGTGCACAGAAAGCGTGCAACCTAGGGTTATAGTGTTAGCAGTGCTCGTGTTAGACAAATCAGCCGATGTGAGCCGCAGGCGTATTTGTAGGTGCGAATAAGAACGAACGTAGACACTCTTCTCTGTGGCATGACATCTGATGTAAGTAGACCGCAGCGTGTGCTTGTAACTGATGGAGGAGACTGTCGTTCTGGATGTGAGAAAGAGCAGGTCTTGCCCGCGGCAAGTGTGAGCCAAAAAAAAGGGTTAGGACTCACAAGGCGCGAGCGCGCTTCCTGAAAGGTCTGTCCTAAGGAAATGCATAGTAGATGCCCCGCTGATGTTTCCAGTATAGATGTTATTCAATATGCGTGCTACGGCCGTGGGTCATTGGGCTTGTACCGTGCAGGAGGCCGTGAGCTCTGAAGAAAGAGGAAATTTTTTTTTTTAATCGGGCCGTCTTGAGACCTCCTCAACGTGGGACACTTGAGATACGTATGGATTCACAGCGCCTCTTCGTTATGTACAAGGATGGAGTTTGTGCAGAGTTTACAAGCGAAAGCCTCTCGAAGTCCCGGAGAACTGTGGTGGGGTCGTGGTTCGTGGAAACAGAGCAAAGGCGAGAACTCTGTAAGTCTGCAAGGAATGACAAGATACGGTATGGAATGGGTACTGTTGATCCACTTATTGTTCGACTGTTGCAGAGGAAGGCTGAGCAGAGGCATTGACTGGTCTGTCACATTACAGGAGAAAGACACACGTGAAGGCGAGATGCGCTGCCACCAGCGACGGATACGTCCCACTACGCTTGCAAAAACGACTTTTTCTACGCTCCAGCACTTGTCCGCTTGGTGTGCTGGAAGATGCATTCCTGTTCTATCCACGCGTGTTTGTTGCATATGTCACAGAACGCTTGTACAGGTTACGTGCACTCGACTGGAAATGAGGTAGAGCCATGCGTTGAAAGTGAAGAGTCATGGTAGCACGTAAGAAGAGCTACGGTTGTGTGGTGTGATCCTTCTCTGTCGTGTCTGTGGAATAGAGATCACGTCAACTGAGTGTAGAAGAACATTCAACCAAATTGAAGTGAGTGTTGAGTGTTTCCAGTGGAGACTGCATGCGTGTGTAATGATCACCTGATCTTTGAAGGGACTGCTGAATTGAGGGAATGAATTGGGGCATGAAGGGTTGACGGGCTTCGAGGCGCTGATGCTATCTTTCGCGAATGTTTGGCTGTCTTTGTGTCTTGTCCGTTGAGGAGAGACAATTCGACAGGTGCCGCGGTTGTGCATTTAGGACGCATGCTGTTGTTCGTTGCCTTCAGCTCGCATGCTGCTTTGTCGTCTTCCACGTGTTCCGGACTAGAAGCAATTGTCAGAATATCTCCTTCGTGTTTTAAATGTTGGAGATGATACAGAAGGTTGGTAGAACTGATTGTGCATTTTCCTGGACGAATTTATGTGAACAACACCTTGCTTGCGCGCTGGGTGTGGGCGGTTCCCTACACAGGACTTTGTTTTAAGTGCTGAATTATGTCAGGTTCTTAGGAAGCAACGGTTGCACGAAGAATAAGGATTGTTCCCGTCTTGCGCCTAAAGTCCGGGAGGACGGGAATGTTCTCGAATATTCGACGTTTTCCAGGTGCTCCTCGTGGGGATGGTCGGCACCAGTGTCGTAACTAATGGCAGTTATGAGTCAGTCCTAGGTATATGACTACGTGGGGTATATTCGTACACTAGTAGAACGATGCATCTGGCTTGACGTTTTTGAACTGCAGCACCACGCTTCTTGTGGCAGGGGAGAAACCTTGGCGCTGTTTACGATTGCTTCCGGGCAATCCGAGAATGAGACATCTGTGGGACAAGACTGTATGTATACGAGATGACCTGACACCTAGTTGGTTGGCTGCTGGGTCCTATTGTGCGGAACGCCAATTCTTGTCAGTTTGCTAATCAACAACTTCTGTTGGAGACGCAGCGAGGGCATTAAGGAGACGCGTAAAGCTTAACAGTAAAAAACGGTCCTTGAAATTAAGGTTCGTGGCGGATATCTCAGGCTGTGAGGGAAACGAAAGCCTCCCTAGTCGGGAACAGAAGGGAGACACACGCTGTCCTCTGCTTTATTCACTTGATACTAGTGAAGGGAAATAATCGCGCAGAACGATCTGCTTTCGACCATAAAAGGAGGCTTGTGTTCAAAGTGTGTCTCATCGCGCTGTTTTTGGTGCGACCTGCCAAAGGAACACGAGCGCGTTGCGAGGATTTTTGGTTGCGTCCGCGAGAATATGCTCGACGGAGGATACCTTCCTAGGTTGTGTCTTATGCTTGTTGCCTTGAGAGAAGCTTTTCTTTGTGGTGACGTTCGACTCAATCACCTTCCTCGAGTGATGCAGAGGCGTATTACTTGCAAAGAGAGGTTCCTTCTCCCATTTGATCGGGAGAAACGTGTGTCATACGAAGCACATCTAGGAAGATTCGGAATGAAAACATTGTCATAAGACCCTCTGTCGCACAGGAGGTGGTAAGCGCTTCAGTAGGGAAGTGACATTTTAACGTTTCTGTGGCGTTTCCTACGTCCTCGATGTAAAAAGGTTGTGTGCGCACAGGCCAGCTTTTCCGCGGCAAAAGTTTTTATGCGTGAACCTGCTAGAGCTGACATCTGGAACAGTCCCCCATTGAAATATAAAAACAAAACTTTTCAGGCTGTTGTTTGAGAAGAGTGTCAAGATTAAGAGTAAACATCGGCCGTGGTGTAAGGAGCCAGCTGTTACAGAGGGACGCTCAGCAGAGGCGGTGGGCAAAATATAATAGAGTGACTGCGTAAGAAAGCGATAGGACCCGTTTTCTGCAGCAAATGAATCCTTTTGAGAAAAACGAGCCTGTCTCTGTTTTTGCCAAAGCTTCTCCGACGATAGTGCCTAATAATAATATCTGCCCGCCGGAGGTACCGTTTCGGTGTTCGAAAATAGGATAAGTGAGCGTACTCCGTCATACGGTGAGTCGGGTAAAAATGACGTAGGGCCATGCGCTGCATGTGTGAATTTCTGACGGGATGTTTTTGTACGGGATAAATGTGAGGCAGTCTCTCTCTCTGCTAGCTTTGAATGACAGAACAAGGACACTGAGGGTAAAGAATCATTGAACCATGGATAAACCGCTCTTTGGCCTCTTTGACGCAGAATTAATGGGTAGACAGTGATAACCAGACGTGCGCAAGGAGTTCGTACACTCGACAGGTGATTTAGAGTCTGCAACTAGCAGAGGCGTTCAGGCGAGGGGGCTGCAGCTCACCAATTTTACCCTGTGAGTCGGCGGCACCTCCTGCAGAAAAGAGGCTTCAAAGGCTTGTTTATGCAGTCGGATTCAAAGCCGTGGTTCAGTGCCACCACCGCACAGGGTGCGTCATCGCTTGCGGTGGATGGCAGATTAGGTGACGTTTGACAGAGCGTGGCCGTCGTTGTAAAGCTATCAGAGGAGAAGGAGGGAGGGTAGCCGTGGTGGCGGAACTCCGGGAAGGAGACCTGCAAATCTAGTACGTCGGTGAGATGAGGTGTCGGCGATACAGCGGGTTTTGTCTTCGGTACTGAAAAGCGTCAGGGCTCAGTGAAACGACGCGCAAAGGACGGCGGCAAGTTGCTCGCTTTACGCGGAGCGTGGCGCTTGCGCCGGGTGTGTTGCATGTAAATAGTAGTAGTCACGAAACTGCCTTCACAAGGTGCAGATCATGATGACTCATTCGTATACCAGTAGGATGAGAAAGCCGCGAGAGGAGGCAAGTGCGTCAGCCCTGGCAATGCCGGAATATGTGTTGAACGGGAAAAGGGACATTCTTGAGGCGCAGCGCATTATACTGTATGGCGCTACAGGAAATCATGACGGGGTTGCCCAGCCAGCAGCTTGGAACAAGCTGGAGCTGACGCGCGCTTATGACAAGACTGTACGTACACACGATGAGGTGACGCCTATCCGTTCTTCTTTCAGAGTGTGATGTGAACAAGAAAAATACGTGTTTGCTTTTTATGAGGTGGTTAATCAAGGAGTGTAGTACAGAATCGGTGCGTAGACCTAGAGGATTCGTCATATCATTTGAGAAGAATTGTCCCTATCATCCGTGTAGAATAATGCATTTGGTTAGAAGGACAAAAATAGTGGTAGTTGAATAACCATACAGCTTATACGCTCGTCGTGATGTCCATCGATGACGAGGGTAGGAGGTGAGGATGCGACTAATACGCTTTTCAGCGGCGGACGAGGCAGCTGCTCTGAGCCCGCTTGGCGGAGTAAACGCTACAGATATGCGCTCGAAGAATGGGTTCGGCGTTTAAGTACGTGTGCCCGATTTAACACGGGTATCCTCGACGGAGGACGCGCCCTCAGGAGGCGCCTGGTTTGCGGTGTCTGAGAAGTTTCTGTTGCTGCAAGTGTTAGCATGATGCCCGCACCATGACGACGAGGCGCCTTGCTCGCTCCGAGGAATGCTCCGTAATAATCAATTGAAACGGACAGGGTGTCAGAAGGGAAGACGCGGGGACGTATTAATAATAGGCGCGCTGTACTGGGCACTTCTGCCGCGCAGGCCCTGGTGAGCACTGCACTGCAATAAACGAATGAACTTTGGAGTTTCCTTCGGTAGTAGCGGACAGTGTGCGTGTTGAGAGGTTCTGGGGGCGCGGTCCCTTTGCATCGCGGGAACTGGACGTCTCTCTGGAGGTTTTACAGTTGACGCCTCTTAGAGTCTTCAGTGCAAATAGGAAGTGCGAGTACGTCGTTCGGAGAACTGAAAAGCAAGGAACTGTGAGCTGGAGGAAACGTGCAGGACTGGAGGAGATATGGCCGCTTCAGCAAGGGGCCATCTGTTGCAAAGGCGGCTGCTCAGGGGGAGTGACTTTTCGCTCAGAACATATTCGGAGGACGCGCAGTGAAGGAAATATCTCTTGCCATCAGTGACAATTTACAATTGTAAATGCAGATCGTAAGACAACTTCCAGTGCAAAAGAGGTAGTCGCTCCGTCTTGTTGCTCTAGCTATGCGACAAAGAAGACTTGAAGAGGACAAATGTTCTGGCAAGGAGGAATGTCTGTTTCGTCTGTCATACGAAGACTTACAGCGCAGACTCTGGTCGCGTCGCACGCGCAGGGAGAGCCTTATGACGACCAGCGCCCCCAAGGTGTGAAAGCAGGACAGCCTGCCAGGTTGTGCAACTGAAGTTCCCGAATATAAGTTCGTCGGTGAGTACCATCGCTTGAAGCAAAG
This sequence comes from Momotus momota, assembly GCA_028565915.1. Classification (NCBI taxonomy): domain Eukaryota; kingdom Metazoa; phylum Chordata; class Aves; order Coraciiformes; family Momotidae; genus Momotus; species Momotus momota. The sequence continues at coordinate 14,079 of JAOXNV010035762.1, forward strand.
AGCCTTTAGGGCCCTGGATTGTGCGGTTTGTTTGCGTGTTGTGTCTCACCCTTTGCAGTTTACATCATGAGTTGTCGCGCTTTACAGGGGGCCACTATAGCTCCGGAATGACGGGGTATCGCCTTTTGTGTTGTTGCAGTAGCAGAAGAAATAGGGAACCGATAGCATTGACGACGCAGAGAGTGTGGGGCAGTAAAGTGGCGTTTTTCGCAGGCGTGAAAGACGTCTTGAATTTTTTTTGTGGTGAGGAATGTGGTAGAGTGGCAGCCTGCTATCTTATCGAAATTGTGCTCCGGTAGAGGCGGATGTTGTGAAATATGGACCCCAGCCAGAATGGCGCACGGTGAGTGTGACGAGTACACGAGTACAGCACGTAGTAGCCACCAGCGCACGACGATACGGATGGATACGTCTGCGCTCTCGCAACTTTATCAGAAGCTATACAAGGATGGGGGAAGACGCAGGTGAGTCGGCAATTAGAGGGTTGCTGACTGGATACAAAGCGTTGTCGGACGTTTTTTGAAATGAAGCCGCACGCCTTCTGTGACTCATGCAAGTTGACGGGGTTGTCGAGGAGTACTGCGGGGCAATACAGAGAAAAGATGTGCCAATTGAAAGAAAGTACGTTCACATGGGGGCCTAATGCACGTGTGGCTTCCTGGCCGTGCCCCTGGAACAGTGCTGAGCCTTGCGTGCATTTTGGAGGAAACGACTAAGTGCAGCGTCACACCGAGGGACCTGAGAGAAGAAGACTGCGCTGGAGATTGGAGAAACGTCAGGGAGGCTATTTTTTCTTGGGAGAGTCACTCAGCGAGTGAGAACAACATAAATATCCGTACTGCGGAAACTGTGGAATATAGGCACTGCTTGTGGCTTTGGCCACGTGTTGAGGAGGATGGGAGGTGAGCGCACAGATGAGTAGGTTCACGAATTGCAGAAAAGACCGTTGTCCGCAGAGTGCAGAAGGAGGTGGTGCCTTTAGGAAGGAGAAGAGGAGTGAGAACAAGGCGTCTGCCGAAAAGGTTGACTTGAGGGGGGCGTCCCTGTTAAGTGTCAACCGAAAGCGAAGTAGGTGCTACGTAGGAAGAAGCACCTGTTCACGGAGTCATTACACGGATGTTTTTTGTACAGAGCGGTGGAAGTTGGGTGTTCTAGGGAGTTTCTAGTTACTCCCAGACGAAATCGCGACAATGCTGCAGTGAAGCAAGTGGGCATAGAACACGAGCACGATCAATGCCGTGACGCCTTGCACACGGAAGTCTCACTGGGTGAAGGCATAGACTGAAGGTCTCCTGCTTGAGGTTTCCTTCCTGATTCACGCCTAATGGTTGTGTGCTTGAGCAAGTTACAAGCACCACCTCCTACCTACTTCGTGGTAAGGAACGAAAGTGAAACGCGCAGGTTCGTTACAGCCGGCAAGGCTGTGTTCGCCCTGCGAGCCTCGCCCAGCGACCAGCGGGGCAGAGTTCCTCATACCTCGTTTTCAACTACGGGGAGGAGCCGACGTGAAGGCGAACTGAGTTGCGCTCAAACACTCGCACAGTAGAGGACGGGTAGGAATTTTTCTCTGACATTTCCAGAGCCCCGAGAAGGCCATCTTCAACCTGCGAGCAAGAATAAAAATTTCCACTGTCAGCATTTGTGTGCAGACGTACGCTGCACAGATGTTGTAGACATACGGTGAGGCGACAGGAAACGATGCAGCTCCTGGCGTTGAAGATGAAAAGCTGACGACAGGCAGTGAGAATATCAGAAAGGCGAATGCGGGCACGGGGGCTGGAGAGTGACAGCAGGAAATGTGTCCACGTCGGGCAGCTGGAGTTCCCAGATGTACGTCTGTCCGTACGTCACCCCGCTCGAAGAAAGTAGGTTATGGAGGCCTACTGGACCGTGCAGTTTTGGGAATGCGAAAAACATCAGAAATTTACGAAGGGATGCTTGCACCTGAAAGACACTTTTTTCGTTTTGTGGTCATTGGGGTCCGACGGAAAATAGAAGGTCTTCATATTTCATTGACCACAGCTGTGCGTGGTGAGTGTGAACCGCGAACAGGTAAAACAAGTAGTAATCTCAGAACTTCATGAAGCTCTGCCCTTCTATTGCGCCTATAAGACCATTGAGTTGTCGGTAATCACTGGGGGCCGATGTGGAAATGAAACCACTGGATTGAAAAGGACGTACACGTGATGGCGTGGTGTCAGCTTGCCAGTAGTGCGTATTGCTCAGCGCAAGACATTTTGTTCGTTTTCGAAGAAAAGGTTGATGTTCTGAGTAATCACCCCGTACCTGTGATACAGAGAAAATTCCTCGCAGTTGCAGGTATGGCATTTAGTCTGTTTGTGGGGAGTAACTCTGGCGGTGAGAATAACAGAAATGTTCGTGGTCTGCAGAAGATGTAATGTAGACGCTGCACACGACGCTGACCAAAATTTGTCGAGGACGGAACTTGAGCAAACAGAGGAGTACGTTTGCAAGGGAGGGAAATGCACGTAGGAAAAGCTCCTACGCTGGAGCCGAGGATACAGAACAACTTTTCTGGACTGGTTGTCGATCCGGTGGCGATGTGCGCCTTAGTGACCTACAGAAGGCGGCGTAGTGGTTCCGTTAAAGAAAAAATATTTGCTTGAAGTGATTCGTTGGATATTTTTTCCGCAGCAGATTTCTGGTGCTGTCGGAACCTCCGAGTTGCGTCTATCATAGACTAAAATGTTATGCGGGAAGGAAGCGTGGACAGGTCAGGATCGCGGCCATCGCCATCTTCCATTGTGTCTCGCAGGAGAAGGTGAGCACTGCAGATCTAACGTGCCTACTTTTCCGAACACTGGGATAATTCTAAACGCGTTGATCAGCTCAGACTGTTGTACTTGTCAGCTCCGTCCTCCTTTACTGCAAATTATTATGTGCGCGACCACGTGAAAGACAGCCCTGCTGCACAGTTCTTTAGCACTGTGGTGGAGTAGAGTTTTTGGATAAGGAGTGAAGTCGTAGACGCTGTCACTTGACAACGGAGGGGATGCTGCAATAGGTAATACGAAGGATGCATCCGGTTTTTGTCTCACTATTGCTGCAGAAGGCTGACAGCAGGCACTGAATTTCCCTCCCCAATATAAAGGGAGGAGACTACTGGAGGGCGACTCGTGGTGCGTTCGATGACAGAACCCACACATTAGCCTACGAGGAGGAAAAGTGTGAACAACAACAATTCCAGGGGCCTGCCAAGGCTGTATTAAGCCTCTGAGGTTCGAACGTCTTTTCCAATGCCATCGTCTTTGTTCGTGCATACGCTCCACAGACGTTGTACTACACCGGGTGAATTGGCTGGTAAATACGTGGCTTTCTGCGCTGGAGGGGAGACTCTGACAGAAAAGAGTAAGGCTAGCTATTAGGAAGATGTGAACGTGGTAACTGGCGCGTATCCGCAAGGAAGGATGCGGGGTTGGGAAGCCGAATTTCGCAAGTGTGCCTGTGTCAGTAGATTCCGTCCCTTCGAGAGAGAGCCTGTTGAAACCTGGATTGTGCAGCTGGTCTGCATGTCGTGTTTCACGTGCTGCATCCCGCACACTGCGTTGTCGGCCTTGATGTACGCCAAACTACGTACACGTTGATAAAGTATCCTGTTATTGTTGTTATCAACGTTGCAGAGGAAGCAGAGAGGGTGTATTTTTGACAGTTCGGGAGCAGTGGGGCGGTAAGGTGGGTTTCTTCCATTTGACGAGATGAAGCGTCCATCGGAAGGAAATCCTCTTGGCTCCTATGCGGGTTGCATCCGGGAAGAGGTAGGTGTTGGCGAGAATTCACAGGCCAGAGATGCGCGTGCTGATTATGACGGGTGTGTCGGTATAACAATTAATGTTCACCAACCTGTTCTTGATCAAAGAGGGATGCGCACTGCTGAGTTATTGATTCATCTTGGGAGGCGAGGGAAGCGGTACAAGGATGCGTAAAGACGGATGTGGATCGGCAATTAAGAAGCTCGAGAGCAAGTACAGTCTACGTATTTCAGGAATGCATCCCTACCCTTTCTACCGTACTTGGATTACAAAGCAGTCGTGGAGTGCTGCCAGGCAACACGGAGAGAAAACGTTCCCGTGAAAGTACGCCCACGTGGTGGTGTTGTGTATACGGCGTGCAACCTCTGCGCCCTGTGCGGGGCAGGATTTGCTTCCGTTTTAAGGGAACTGATTGGGAAGCGGGGGAAGCGGTACAAGGATGGGTGAAGACGGATGTGGATCAGCAATTAGGAAACTCGAGAGCAAGTACAGTCTACGTATTTCAGGAATGCATCCCTACCCGTTCTACCGTACTTGGATTATAAAGCAGTCTTGGAGTGCTGCCAGGCAATACGGAGAGAAAACGTTTCCTTAGAAGGGAAGTACGCTCACGTGGTGATGTTGTGTATACGGCGTGCAACCTGAGCGCCCTGTGCGGGGCAGGATTTGATTCCGTTTTAAGGGAACTTATTGAGTAAATCGAGTACCGTCGAGGGGTTGTGTGGGAAAAGACTCTTCTTGGGGCTGGAGAAGTGCCAAGGAAGTTTATTTGTGGAGCTTTACTCAGCTGGTGAGGATGACAGAAAGCACCCTACTCTACAGTTGACACTGGACACGATACTTATCTCCGTTCAACGAAGAGGTGTCATGAGCGAGCAGACGAGCATGTTTACAAGTTGCGGGGATACCGAGTGTCGGCACTGTGTAGAGGCAGGTAACGTTGATGTGACGGACCCGAGGACTGAGAACTAGCCTCCTGGAGTTATGGCTGATCTGGCGAGGGTGTGCCGTTCAATTACCAAAAAAGGGGGCCTACGTGATGCTGTTCACCGGGTTTTTCCTTTACGATACGAGTGCGGGTGTGGTGCTGTTGGATTTTTCTAGCTGCTTGTGTTCGATAGAATAGCAGTTCTTTAGAGAGGAAGTGAGGATAGACTGGCAGTGAATGCGTTCCCATGATGCCCTTCATTGTCCAGGAGGCCGTGAGCAATGCAGAGCACAGAATATTACGTGTGCCGCTCCCAAGAAGGCCCAGAAAGTCTTCGGCTACCTAAGCCTCTTCTGCTTGCCAGTTTGCTTCTCTTTCACGGCATATTTTTCCGTGAGTGGATATGTAACAGGCGCCAACAAGAAAGATTTTTGTGGGAGCGTGAAAGAGCCGTACTTTGTGGCAAGTCGAAGATGCATTCGTTTGGGAAAAAAAAATGCTAGAATTCGATACTGAATACGCATTGTCCATCGAGGTATTGTTCTACTGTTGCAGCCGCGGTCGGGCAGAGTCACTGAATCTTCGTGCTCGAGAGGGGGAAAAGGCGACATGGAGACGAGCTGCAGTCGAAGAAAGTCTGGCACATTGTCCTGGCACCCTCAACGCTGTTCTTAAAGTATGAGCTAGAAAAACCATTTCCGGTGCCGCCACTTGGGTCCGGAGATAGGATACACAGGCGTCGCGCGACGTGCCCTGAGTGGGCTATGCGTGATGCAGCGCCTCGCTTGGAGGTGAAACTGTGTCAGGAAAGGGTAAGATGCACTGTGAGGCAGGGCGGGTCACAAGGACTATGGCGAAACAGCAGGACAGGCTTCCATATTGGCAGGCTGGAGTTCGCGAAAGTATAACTGTGAATATGTTCCGTTTTTGAAGAAGGAGGTTGTCGAGATCTGGGTTGCACGGCTGGTTTGCTCATCGTTCTTGTGGTCAGAGTGGTGCAACAAGTAGAGAGGTGACGCTTTTGATGACGCGGAAGTGACGCGGTAAGATGTACCTCCCTGTTGGCACGTAAAAAGTCAGATATACGTGAGGTGACATCTGCACAGAAACGAGGGCCTCCCATTGTGACGCGTGGTGACCGGAAGGATGTAGACCACTGTAAATTTCTAGAGGGCAGACTGCGCTTGGTAGAATTAGTAATTTTCCGTTAAAAGATAGAGGGTGATCACGGTGAATCACTCGTACAACAAAAGACTGAGAGTGTGCAATGTAGGAGACACACGGTCTAGCAATCAGGATGCTGGACAGCGTATTCGAAATATGCTTTAGAGAGAGCGCATCACGTCGTAGAGGAAATCCAGGTTCCAGTGATTAGGCGGATGTTCAGGATAAAGGATATAATGGGACATTCTCGTGTCAACGAGCTTACACGTGGCGCCTCTCTGAATTACGGCTATGCCGTTTCGTGCGGCAGCAGAATTCATGCACATTCTTGAGGAAATGACTGACCAAACAGATGATGCGGAACGGATATATTGGGGATGGGAGAGAAGTCAGAAATTAGAGAACTACCGTTGCGACCCAAGCTCGGATGGGGTACTGCAGGCTATCATAGCTGCGTACGTTTTGGCAATGGGGAAGAGAAGGAACGTAGACACTCTTCTGCTTGCTACCACATGATGGCGATGACGTGTGCTGCGCGCACCGAAAAAATAGGCTTGCGCGTCACTGCGGAGGTTGCTACCCCCGTGTGTGATGGCGGGAATGTTGACGTGACGCGAGAGAAGAAGGGGAGCATGCTGTGAGGAGTGGTGGCGGACTCAGCCTGGATCTGCTTGGCCGAGGCTACTTATCCAGGGAATGCACTATGTGTGGGCTGTAACGAAGCATTGCTGTGTGTGAAAACTTTCACCTGACGCTCACGTAATGTGAGGGATTCGCAGTGGTTCCGCTTACGAGTTTCTGCTGTATTCGGCTGAATCTGCAGCAATTTAGTAGGAAGGATTGGTAGACAGGTTTAGACTGGCAGCTCTGTCGTAGATCCTCCCGTCGTGGTGACCGTGAGGAACACCGCTGCTACAGCTGGAGGCTGGGACATTTGCGAGTGAACTGGTACGCTGGAAGAGTAAGATACTCCCGAAAGCACAATTTTTTGCACTGCAGCAGACGAGTTTGTCCGTGGACGTGTCGCAGTAGGCTTGTGTTGAATTCATGTGGAGAGTACCTCGTGAAGAGTGTTGGACGGTTAAGGGGATGTGATGCCGGAGAAATCTCAAGATATTAAAGAGGGAGGCCTTCCAGACGCCCTGATTGTCAAAGAAAAGTATGCGGAGGACGGGGCGAGAGTGCGCTTTCTCTTGACTTGACTGGGTTCTGCTTTGTGCAGATAGTAGGCAACGTATTTCCCTGTTTCGGGAGCACCTTCGGCCTACTTGAGGCACCACGTTCAATTCAACGATACGTGTCGCAGGAGGCGTTGCAGACGCGTTGTACAACTTACGGTGTCGTTCAAGAATAGAAAGTGTCAGGTGGGGGAAGTGACAAAGCGGACGACATGTTGCTCGGACTTGCCTGTGACGAGGTGGGAGCAATTATACCTCCTCGTTGTTGTGCGCGGGAGGTCATGAATGCACAGAGTGGAAGGGCACTCAATCTTGTAGGAATGACTGCTTTTCCCTTGTGTCTTGTAGGGTCAGCCGGTAGATATCGACCACTAGACATACGAGCAAACAGGATGTCTCTGAGTCAAGCCTGTCAGTGTGCTGCGTCCTCTAAAGAGAGGATTTCCCAAACGCTTGATTTTGGCAGGTGAGTTGGACGTCGTGGTTCAATGTCACCACTGCGCAGGTTGCTTCATTACTGCAGATGCGCGGCAGCCTACGCGAAGATTGATCCAATGTGGCCATTAGTGTTAGGAAGTTGGCAGAGACCCAGGATACTGAAAATCTTGCTGGAGCTGTTTGACGAGGGTCGTATACGCAGGAAACCGTTGATTTGCGAAGAAAATGCACCGTTACAGTGGTTTTTTGTTGACAGTGGAAGTCGTTTGGTCTTAGTGAGCCAAGGCGTGTACGACGAAGACAACATGCTCGATTCAAGCGCAGGTTGCATTGTCCGAGAGTCTCGTGGTCAGTGCGGCGGATACATAGTATCGAGGTGGCACCGACCGCGAGATTGCATCTTCAGGGTAACAACGACCACGGGAAACAGTCCTACACTAGTAGATTAGAGGAACCATGTCCGCAGGCAACTACGGTGCTGGAGCCTTTATAAGGTGCTTTTGGAAGCCTCTTGAGACAAAGCGCGCTGCCCTGTTCCACGTAGAGGTAAGGGGTAATGATGATTGTTCGGTCAGTGCCCCGGGGCATCATATGAAACGCGTCGTTACTGAATAAACCGGAATGCACCTGATGCCTGTTTGCTTTGTTGCTGGACCGTTCTGTGCGCAAGGGGAATTCAGATCCTTCTTCAATACAAGTGACTTACCAAACAGGCTAATCCGGAACGGATATACTGAGAAGAGAGAAAGGCTTCAGTGTGAAAAACTGTCGGTTCGGTCCACGCTCGTGAGGCATGTCACAGGTTTTGAGAACAGCAGGCTCCTTTGTGGTCACGAAGTGAATGGATGCAGACTCTCTTCTCGTAGACTTCACATGGTAACGATGACGCGGTGTACACGCACCAAAGGATACGCCTCTGTATTACGGTGGGGGGTGGTGCTCCGTGTGTGTGCGATGAAGGGTTCGGCGACGTGTCCCACGAGAAGAAGGGTAGCATATTGTGAGTAGTGACGACTGACGTAGCTTGGTTCTGCTTGGTGGAAGTTGCTTATCCAGGGAATGCAGTGTGTGTGTGTCGGCTTGTGCGAGTGCGTTTGGGGTTCGCCTGATGCTCACGTGATGGCCGTTTGCATCGGTTGCACTGACGATTGTATTCTACGTTTGACTGGGATAGCAGCTATTGAGACCTGTGGACTGAATCACTTTGAAGACGTTGTCGTAGGGTTTTCTGTGCCAATGATACTGGGGAACAATGCAGCTAGAGACTGAGCTTCGCACCTTCATGAGGAGACGGCGACGCCGGAAGCATATTACGCTTCTGAGTACACATCCCCTCTGCCTCACGGCAGACAGCTTTGTGCGAGGGATCCCTGCTGTCGACGCCTTTCAAATTCCGCAGCACGAATCTATGTGAGGAATACCACAATGGGACACCTGCGTGACAAGAACTGTGCTGTGTGGGGCAAATTCCAAGACGTAGAGTAGGCATGAGTGTCCGGTCAAAATGTGTCCGTAAGATGCGATGAGAGGGTGTCATGTCTTGCTGTGAGTGGCAGCTGTACTAGGGATCGCAGAAAACCCGATCCGTCTTTTCTAGGGACTCCGCAAGAGCTATCGCCCGGAAGGAATTAACCACACGTATCCGAGAAGACCTTACACACGCGTTGTCCGACATACGGTGAATCGGCTAGGAATGACAAGGGGCAACGTGGCGAATGTGACAACGCTGGGGACAGGTTGCACGGCGACGTGCCACATCAAATTGGGACAGCTCGTCCCCCTTGTTGCTCTGTGCAGGAGACTACTAATGTTGAATGTAGGTCTGACTATTTCTTGCTCGTCATAGGCAGATATATTGGATAGACAGTGATCTCCAGACGTCTCTCGAATGAGCATGATAGTGACACATGAGTTGCCGAGTGCCGACGGCACAAATGCCCAAGACCTTGCAGCGTGCAACTTCTAGGGTGTCACTAGGGTGCATTCCCTGGAGGAAGGAGGCTTCAGGCGCCTGATATTTGCACTCGCGTCGTATGATGCCTTTCGTGGTATCAGCGCACAAGATGAATCGTCGATTCCGCTGCGTGGCAGAGTCGGCGACGGCTGACAGACTACTTCTGTGTACCCCTTAAATACGCCAGAGGGGCAGGACGTGGTATCCGTGGTGGAGCTGCTCGGGCGGTCCGACTTGTACGTGGAGCAGGTCGGTGAAGTGCGGAGAAAGTGCGGGATACAGTGGAATCTGTTGCCAGCACTGCCAAACACCGCGGGTGTAAATGGTGGCGCAAGATGGAAACAACGTGCTCCCTTCATGTGCGGTGCCACGGTTTATTGTGCCGATGGTGCCGGCGGGGGACGTCTCGCGTAGAATTCGTCCTAACCATGAAAAGGCGATTACTGAGAGAGCCAGAACTATGGGTGACTTTTGTACACATCATCAGAGATCGCACAGGTGCGAAGGAGACGACTCACGGGTCGGCAGTGGTGTTATCTGAGGGTGAGCAAAAAACGCGCTAGGACCACTTTTTGCAAGCGAGCCCTACTCCTCCTGTCACATAGGCGAGCTGGTAACGTTGTTTAGGAGAATTGCGTGGCAATATGGAAATGAGACGCCGCACGGGAAAGGAAGTAAGCGCAGACGGTGGCATAATGTGTGTATACATTGCTGTTCGAGGAGAGTATGCGGGGCAGTGGTGTGTGTTCGGTGTCTCTCTTTCGAGAAAATCATTCAGCGTATAGTGTCGGGGAGGAGTGGGAGCTGAGGACTCTGCTTGGAATCGACGAACAACGAATGATGCAGAGATAATGTGGACTCCCTTGTCGTCAAGAAAAAAACAGACGTACATCACGCGGGAACGGCATCGAACCCACAGGCTGCCCAATTTGAGGCCTTGCGTCCGTGAGGGAGTAGAAGTGCGAGAAATCCTAACGTAACGAGACCCGCACGGGGAGCACGGCGGACATATTGCCTGAAATTAGCAGTAACTCCAAAACGCTGGTCATGAAAAGACGACGACCTCGTTGAATCAATCCCATATTGGCAAAAGAAGAAAGAGGCGAAAACGAGGCAAGCAAGCAGGCGTTCAGCGTTATAATATATCGCTCAGAATGTAGTCCGGGGCAACGTATAGAATGCGTCGTTAGAATGTCATCAGGAGAGCCCAGCTCAACGTTGAGGTTTGAACGTTAACAAATGGACTGCGACGCCGGTTGTACAAGACGCTATCAAACGCAGAGTTTCTCTTCCTGACGACAGATGGATGTGGGCGTGGACCCTTTCTAACCGGGACCATACAAGCTCCTCAGTGTGCATGTGTTTGCAGTGTTTGTTGCGGGGAGGTATGCAGAGTGAAGACCATGTGGTGTGGGAGGAATGCCGCGATGTCGAAGAGGCGAGACGCTTGCAGGAGCGGGCTAGCAGTTGAAGGGAGAGGAGATACAGAGGCACAAATTTTTCGGTCAAAACGTAAATGCGGAGACGACGAGAGTACGCTGTGTCCTGACATGGATGGAGTGTTTTTTGGAAAGTATAGAAGGTGTCGTCGTTTCTTCAGGGGCGCCACCAGTGCTTTTTCGGCCTACCCGAGCCAGCGCGTTTGACTCCATTGCACTTGTCAGAAGAGACATTGCACACACGTTCTACGGGGTACGATAAGGTGACAACAAATAGCAAAAGGCCAAGAGTTGGAGGTGAGAACCCTCGCTGCGTGATCCCATTTGTTTGGCGTTGGACGACGTGCGGTGAATCGACAACGAAGGACGGAGAGGGAAAGGCTGGGAGTGAGCATGTACCTGCGCGGTGCCTTGTGCAAATGCGGTGGTCGACGCACCGTGAATGCACAACGAATGACAAAGGGCCAAGCAATGGAAGATAAAATTCTCACTCCGTGGTGCCACTGGAAAGCCGTTGGACGACGTTCTTGAAGCGGAAACGAAGGGCAGAGAGCGAAGGGCTGGAAGTGAGCCTCTAAATGCGCGGTGCTTCGTGAAAATGAGCTGAAGGACGTTCGCTGAATGGACGATGAATGACAAATGGCCATGCGTTGAAAGCGAGAACTCTCACTGCGCGTGCCCCGCAACGTGCGAGACGAATTTGAAAATGTCCCTCTTTCATATTGCTGTGCACTGGAGGAATCAGGTGACGGCTTCGCCTGTGCGACGCAGACTTGTCCTGTAAACAATGATCAGTTGAAAGACGCGTGGACGGGATAATGGCGACATATGGGTGTGCAGCTAACACAGATGCCCAGATGGGGAAGTCGGACCTTACAGACCCTACCCTGTCTGTCTTTTGGATTCCTTGGAAAACGGAGGTTTCAAACGCTTGAGCTCTGCAGGTGGTTGGAATTTCGAGGTTCAACGCCGTCAGCTCACAGGTTGACTCGTCGCTCTCCCTGCGTGGCAGATAACGTGACGGCTGACAGAGTGTGTTCGCCTCTATTCTGTCATAGCTGAAGACGAAAGGTCGTAGCTGTAATGTCGCTGCTCGAGTTGTACGAGGTGCGCATGGTTGAATTTGCGGATGCTCCAAGAAGCTGCGTACCCCCGTAAATTCTGTTGTCGGCGTTAAAAATTGGCAGATATGTAGAAGACGAGGCGTGTGGGACAGAGAGGGTGTGCTCTGTTCGTGGGGCTCGTGCTCGCCTAGAGGCGTAGAGGCGCGCATGGTGATGGTGGTGTGCGTGTCTGGTGAAACTCGTATTGGTCGTGAAACAGGGATCCTTACTAGCGGCATGGTTACGAGTGCGCGCGTGTTACTCGCAAATTGTCAGAAGCCAGATGTATGCGGAGAAAACGGTCGTGGTTCGGTGGTTGAGGGTGACCAAAATGCGCACCCGGAGTATTTTGGCGAGCGAGAGCACGGCGCTGTTTGTCGCACGGACTAGATGACGCCGACATGGAGTTGAAACGTCTGGTAGTATGGAAATGTGGTGCTTCACGGGAAAGGAAGTAAGTACAGACGGCGACGTACTTCGTTTCTTAATTACCGATGTCGGGTAGGTGCGGGGCAGGACTGTGTGTTCGCTTCGGGGAAACGTTTGAAGAAATTGTGTAACGTCGACGGGGACGTGGGGGGATAGGACACCGCTGAGGGTTGAAGAAGTGACGTTGAGGGCATCTTCATGTGCGGATTAACTCAGCTGGTGAGAGAAAAAAGAAGGCCCGTACTTGTAGATCAAGTGAACATAGGGGGTCCACTTGGCCGTGACAACGTGAGAGCGAAGAAGGGACCTAACCGATTAGATGAATACCTTTGCCAAATGCAGCGAAAGCTGTTGTACCGATGGGACAGAAGGAGAGGATGTTGCTCTGATGGGGCCGGGGATAGAGAACATGGCAATTGAAAAATTATATGATTCGGAGAGGGTGTGCCTGTTAACCGTCAGCAAACTGCGGCGACCCTGCTCTGTATAAAGGAGCACCTGTACGTGGAAAAATTCGCCTTATTTTGAAATAGAATAAAAATATTGTTATGCGGATTCGTGCTGTTTGTAGCTGCGTCGAGTTAAAGGAACAGCAGTTGTGTGGGACGATGAGTTAAGCTAAGAATGAGAACACTGCAGCGGTACCTTGTCTTGCGCAGGAGAGACTGAGCATTCCAGAAGAAGTATAGGCATTGCCGCCGTTCCTGAGAGCGCGTGAGGAGGCTTCGGCCGCCTAACATTGTTGTGTTCGCCAATTCCTTTCTCCATAGATAGTTGTCGAGTTAAAGTTACAGCAGTTGTGTGGGAAGGTGAGCTAAGCTAAGAATGAGAACACTGCAACGGTACCTTCTCTCGGGCAGCTAAGAGTGAGCATTCCAGAAGAAGGATAAGCATTGTGGCCGTTCCTGAGAGCACGTGAGGAGGCTTCGGCCACCTATCATTGTTGTGTTCGCCAGTTCCCTTCTCCACAAATAGTTTTCTTTGTGAACGACTTACAGGCAGCACCTGTGACATTCACTCGTAGGAATGCGGGGGATTGGTGCTTCAGGGTGGATGTTGAAAGACACTGTCGCAGTCAGCTTCCAACTTGCGGTACTTTGGGATAGGGAATAGGCATTGTTTGCGCATTTGTTGACTGACTTGTGTAGGAGGTAGCTGGGCAGGGTCACTTAATCCTCGTCCCCAATTCAGCGCGAGGAGGCGAGCTGAAGACGAACTGTGTTTTCTCGAGTGATGCACAGATTACACTACGAATGTAATAACGATTCCAACGTTGTCAGGGCTCCGCAAAGATTGTGTTCGCCGTGTGAGGCAAAAACACAATTTGCTGTGCCCCGCAGCTGCGCCTGGAGATAGACTTCACGGGCGTTGTACCAAATGCAGTGAATCACCTGGCTACTGTGTAGCGTTTTGCGTTGGAGTTGAGACTCTGATAGCAAAAAGTAAGACAGACGACGACAAAAATGAGGACGAAGGCCTCGTTGTCCTGGCATGGTAGCAACACGGATGTCCACCTTGGGAAGCCGGATCTTGCACGTGAATAATTGTAGGTGTGCTCCGTTCCTTGAACGAAGAGGCTATCGAGTCGTAAGTTCTCCGGTTGCTGTGTGTGTAATCTTTCTCCTTTTGCACCCCGCGTATCTCGTTTTAGTGTTTGCGATTATATGCCGTTCGATAGATGTGCCCTTCTGTGTCGTTACGGCGGTTGAGGGAACGGAGAAAAGGTGAGTAAATAATATGAATTCTCTCATGAGCACAAAGAGTGCCGCAAATTTATGAAGTGGCAGGACCGCTGAGACGACAGTCTGCCAGATTTATATCCACGGTGTCCGGGAAGAAGTTAAAGCACGTGACACTCCTAAGTGCGGAGATACGCATGGTGGATGTCGCGGCTGTTTCACGTGGAGTTAGTAATTATTACCAAACAACCGTCACAAGAATAGCTGTGATAACGTTGAACGCTTTGTGTACTGGGGGGAAGAGAAAGGCGCAAGGAAGGCAACACGTGCACAAGCGATTGTAGTGCTTGGTAACATGTAGAACGCGCGACTAGGACGATCGTGATACAGAGTTGATCATGACATGGTGCAACCACAGAAAATGATGATTCAGTGCTTAAGATAGTTGCCCGGGAAAATGTAACAAGCGGGCCGTTAAGTTGTCAAGCGGAAAGCGCGTGATGCCTCTCTGATTTGCTGTTAGACTGTTTTGCACGGAAGGAGAATGCATGTCTTCCTATATGGAAGGGAGCGAATAAATAGGCTGGCGCGGCACGCGTACGTTGAGAATGTGGAGGCGGCTCGAGATTTTAGAGACGTCGTTGCCGATCCAGTTGGTGGGGGGTATCTTAGGCTACCAGAACTGCATACGTTTTGCCAGCTGAGAAACAAACTGACGCAAGCGCTGTTCTCCCACTCTGCACACTACGACGACGGTGGGAGGTGCACAGACAGAAGGACGCGCTTCTGTTTCACCCGCCAGGGTGTTACTTCCTGGAACCCAAGGTGAAGGGGACGTTAAAAAGTCGGACAAAAAAGCTGGGAGCACACCTTGTGAGTCGTGGTTGAGAGAGCATGGATCTGCTTGGTCGTGGAGGCCTACACAGAGGAGATGTTTTTTTGGGGGGCTGTAAAGGACATTGTGCGTGAAAGTATTACTCACGGCTTTACCTCAACGTGTGGACGCGTGCTGGCTGCTTCGAGGGCCTTCTCCCAGTGGTTGACTGAAATTGTAGCAATTTCGTAGAACCGCAGGAATACAGGTTTGAACCGGAAACACTGTGGTGGTGCCTTTCTTTGGCGGTACTCTGCGGAGTACTGCAGCTACAGGGTGAACTTCGGACATTCACCTTTGGACTGCGACAACCGCCACATGACACTTTACCGAATGCAGAGCTTCTCTGTCAGACGGCAGACGAGCGTGCTGGAATGCTTTTTTCAGTTGGGACTTCCAGGTTCTTGAGTACGAAGCACTCTGGAGAGTAGGTCGCGTGACGATATGGAGGGTGAAGACTGTGTGGTGTAGGAGAAATGTCACGATATCGAAGAGGTGAAGCCGTTGCCGAAGGAGGCCAGCTGTTTAGGAGGGACGCCCTGCAGAGGCACCAAGTGCCCGGTAAAAGTACAAAGGGAGGAAGCGGTGAAGATGCACCATGTCTCGACGCGAGCGGTATATGCTTTCGCTGGAGATTACAGAAAATGTCACCGGCCTTTCAGGCTCTCCACACCGCTTTCTTCGCCCTACTAGAGGCATCATTTCTGATTCAACCACGCTGCTCACAGGATACGTTGGAAGCACGCTGAACGACGCACGGTGAAGCGGCAAGGACGACAGAGAGCAAAGCGTTGGAAGTGAGAGCCTCCATTGCGTGGTCGCATCAAAAATGCGTTGGACGACGTAAGGCGAGTCGACAACCAACGATAAAAGTCCAAGCGTTGGAACTGAGAGCTTTCACTGCACAGTGTACCCAAGCATAGGGGCCGAAATTGGAACCCTCTGTCTTTCTCCTTGCTGCGCACCGGAGGCAAGAGAACCTGAGTATCGTAAAGCGACACTCCCTCGTGTAGAGGTGACAGTTTCGCCTATATGACGTAGACCTGCTCTGTAAACGGAGGTCAGCAGAAGCACGCAAGAATGTGATATTGACGACACATAGGACAGTGGGTGCACCCAACACAGATGCTCAGAGGGGAATGTTGGAGCACTCAAATGCTACTCTATCAGTTCTCAGTGCTCGAGAGCCTTGAGAAATGGAAGACTCAAAGGCTTGAGCTCTGCGTGTGGGAGAAATTTCGAGATTCAACGCCGTCGCCTCACAGGTTGACTCGTCGCTCTCCCTGCGTGGCAGGTAACGTGACGGCTGACAGAGCGTGTTCGCCCCTACGCCCCTGTCCTGTACATAACTGAGGACGAAACGTCGTTGCTGTAATGTCGCTGCTCGACTTGTACGACTTGTGCGTGGCGGAACGCGTTGATGTGCGAATAAGGCGCGCAGCGCCGTAAATTCTGTCGTCGGCGTTAGAAACCGGTCGATATCTAGAAGACGATGCGTGTACGACGGGGAGACTGTGCTCTGTTCATGGGACCCGTGCTCGCCTAGAGGCACGCATGGTGATGGTGGCGTGCGTATCAAGTGATATTCACACTGGTTGCGAAACAGGGCTCTTTATCGTCGGCGTGGTTACTGGTGCGGGCGACTTACTCGTACATCGTCAGAAGCCGGATGGGTGCGGAGAAAACAGTCGTGATTCGGTGGTTGAGGGTAATTGAAATGCGCATTCGGAGTACTTCGGTGAGCGTGAGCACTGCACGATCTGTAGCACACACTAGACGACGGCGCTATTGAATGTCACTATGGATGTGAGGCTTCACACGGTAAAGGAAGTAAGTGTACACCGCGGTGTAATGCACTCTTCAATTCCCATGGGGGCACATGTGCGGGGCGGGGATATCTGTTCGCGTTGGAGGAAACAGGTGAACAAATTGCGTAATTTCGAGACGGAGTGGGCGCACAAAACTCCTCTGGGGATTGGAAAACTGACATTGAGACGATTTTTCAGTGAGGGCTAACACAGCTGGTGAGAAGGACAGAAGTGTTCATGTAGCAGCATCAGCTGAAGACAGGGGGTCCAGTTGGCAATGACCGGACGGACAGGACTCCGTTAGGGATTGGAGGAACGTCGTTCAGATCATTTTTCCGTACGGATTAACTTAGCTGGTGAGGAGAACGGGAACGTTCATACTGAGGTCAAGTGAATATAGGGAGTCCACTGGAAGTGACCACGTGAGAGAGAAGAAAGGACTTGAGCGACGAGATGAATACGCTGATGATCAACAGGGAATGCGGAAATTCCGAGAGGGCAGAAAGAGATGATGAGGCTTTGATGGAGCCGAGGATAGAGAACATGGCGTCCGGAGTATTAGTTGACTCGGCGAGGGTGTGCGAGTTAACTGTCAACAGAATGCGTTGTACGCGCTCCGCAGAAAGAAGCGCCTGTACCTGGACCCATTGGCCGGATTTTGTCAATACAGTGTAGACAATCATGTGCAGCTTTGTGGCTTTATTAGCTATTTCAAGCTAAAAGACCGGCGTCTGTGCAAGGATCATGGGGCGATAGGGTACTAGTGAGTGCATAACCTCGAGCCTTTTGTCGCACAGGAGAAGGTGAGTGGTGCAAAAGAAGGAACAACACTTTACCTTTCACTAGAACACGTGAAGAGACTTCGAGCGTCACACATTCTTGTGCCCGGTGCTCCCTTGCTCCTAAAATAGTCTTCTGTGATGGAGTTACAGGGGGCACAGATGACATCCATCCGTACGTCTGCGAAGGACTGGTGCTTCAGAGTGAATATTGACTGACGCAGACGCAGTCACCTGCTAACTTGGAGTAACCTGCGATGAGAAATAGCCGTTGTCCATGCAGTTGCTGCCTGACGTGTGCAGCACGCACCTGGACAGGGTCGTTGAATCCTCTTTTTCAGTGCAGAGGGGGAGGAGGCGAGGTGAAGGCGAACCGTGTTGGCTCGAGTTACCTAACGCTAGACTACGAGTGCTGAAGTGTTCTCAATATTGAGAGGACTCTGCTAAAGGCTCTGACCAGCTTCTGAGCTAGACATCCCATTTCAGGATTCCCCACAAGTTTCCGCACATACGCCTCGCAGGAGTTGTTCGAGACGTGGTGACCTCTCTCGGAACAGTGTGACGTCCTTCGTTGGAGGTGAGACTCTAACAGCAAAAAGTAAGAAGGAAAGACAGACGGTGGAGGGGGTGCAAACCGGGGAACGCGGGTGTGACGACAACCCAGGGGTCCACGTAGGTAAACTGCATCTCTCAGTGTGTTCCGCCGCCTCAAGAACTAGGTTGTTGAGACCTGGATTGAGAGGCTGGACTGCCAGTCGTGGTTTGACACCTGCGTGGAGCCTGCTGCGTTGTCCGCTTCTGAGTGAGTCTAGAGGCGATGGAGTAAGGGGATCCTCAGTTGATCAGTGCGAATACAGTGATCATGTGGCTTTTCTCGTCGTCATAAAGGAAGCCACAGTGACACCAAACGAGAACGGCATCGAAACGACAGTCTGCCCAATTTGAGGCCTCGCGTCCGTGAAGGAGTAGAGGTGCGAGAAATTCGAACCTTCAGAGATGCGCGTGGTGGGCACGGCGGGTATATCGTGTGGAAATAGCAGTGACTTCAAAACGCCGCTGAAGGCGAAAACGATGTAGTCGTTCAATTATTCGCGTTTTGGCTGAAGGAGAACACGACGCGTCATGTCGTGTTGCGTGTACCGGGAGTGAGTATTCAGTAGCCCAGGCCGTAATATGGGGTAATACACAAAACGCGTTGTTACCCTATCATTAGAAGAGCTGATATATTTTTACGTAAAAAGGACTGAGTTAACAGAGTAAGGCGCCCGTGTGGTAGAAAAATGACAGGCTGAGACTGGAGAAGCATCGGTGCAGCTGCTGCCAGTGAGGTTTTCTTAGGCTATGAAGACTGCAGACGCTGGGGATGAAGAAAGGGAAGTAACGCAGACGCACTTCGATTACTGTTCACATGACGACGATGCCGGGGAATGCATGCACAGAGAAATCCGTCTCCGTATAATCGTCGAAGGGTGCTGCGGCTACGCGTGATGGAACGGACCTTGACGAGTTGCTCGAAGAAACGTGTGGCGTGTTGTAGCGTGTGAGGTGACTCAGGTGGAGTGTGCTTAATGGAGGAGACCGACCCGGAGGAAGCGCCGTAGCATTGCTTGCAAATTAGCTTCTATGAGTGGAGTCGTTTGCCTGGTGTCCGTCTAATTGTGTAGGTGCGCGCGAGTCTCATCGAGGGGCTCTTCGCCGTACACGGCTGAGAATTGCAGCGACTGAGCTGGATGGTCGTGTGGAGAGATTTGGAGCGGAAACGCTGTGATAGAACTTTTTGCTGCAGCGACGCTGGGAAGTGCTGCAGCTACAGCATAGTCTTTGGATGCTAACAGGCGGGCTGCGACACCTACGATGTAAGATGCTTCCAAAGACAGAGCCCCTTTTCTTCACGAGAAATGGATGTGTGCGTGGACCTTTTCCACCCGGGACCTACCACACTCCTCAGTACGAATGCGTCGGCAAAGTAGTAGGTCGTGTGGAGGTATGCAGAGTGAAGAACGTATGGTGTGGGAGAAATAACAATATACTGAATAGATGAGACCCTCGTAGGAAGCGGCCAACCGTTGAGGAGGGACACCCCGCAGAGGCAAAAATTGCGGGCTAAAACCCAAAAGGTGGAGGCGAGCACAATGCACTCTGTCTTGACGTAGGTGGATTGTGGGCATGCATGATGGTGGAAACATGTCGTTTTATCAGGGGCTCCACCAATGCTCTTTCGGCCTACGAGAAGCCCCGCTTTTGATGAAATTACACATGTTGGACGAGAGGTTGAAAATGCGTTGGACAGTATACGGTGATGTGACAACGAGTGACAGACGGAGAAGCGCTGGATGTGAGAATTCTAAATGCGTGGTGGTGTTGCAAATGCGTTGGTCGGCATACGCTGCATGGACATATACAAAAGATCACGCTTCGATATTGAGAACTCTCACTGAATGGTGCACCCCAATGTGCGACGTGAATATGAAGCTGTCGTTCTTTGTTCTCGCTGCTCACCGGAGGCATGAGGTGACGGTTTCGCCTACTAGACGAGGACTTGCTTTGTAAGCAGTGGTCAGGTGAAACACCCAAGGCTGTGTTAATGGCGAGACATGGATTATGGTGTGCGGCCTACATGTGCATGCTGGATCTCACAAACTCTACCTTGTCAGCCTGTCGAGTCCCTTGGAAGGCGGAGGCTTGAAAGGCTTGAGTTCTGCAGGTGGGTGGAATTTCGAGGTTCAACGCCGTCACCTCACAGGTTGGCTTGTCGCTCTCCCTTCGTGGCAGATAACGTGACGGCTGACAGAGTGTGTTCGCCCCTATCCTGTACATAGCCGAGGACGAAAGGTCGTAGCTGTAATGTCGCCGCTCGACGTGCACGAGACATGCATGGTTGAACTCGCTGATGCCTGAAGTGCGCAGCGCCGTAAATTCTGTCGTCGGCGTTAAAAATCGGCAGATATCTTGAGGACGAGGCATGTGGGACGGAGAGAGTGTGCTCTGTTCATGGGACCCGTGCTCGCCTAGAGGCACGCATGGTGATGGTGGCGTGCGTATCGGGTGAAATTCGTACTGGCTGTGAAACAGTGCTCTTTATCGTCGGCGTGGTTACGGGTGCGGGCGACTTACTCGTACTTTGTCAGAAGCCGGATGGGTGCGGAGAAAACAGTCGTGATTCGGTGGTTGAGGGTAATTGAAATGCGCATTCGGAGTATTTTGACGAGCGAGAGCACGACGCTGTCTGTCCTACGTACTAGATAACAGTGATACTGAGGTGCCCCGTCTGGTAGTATGGAAATGTGGTGCTGCACGGGAAAGGAAGTAAGCACAGACGGTGACATAATGCGTTCCTTAATTGCGGATGGAAGGTAGGCGCGGGGCAAGGTTGTGTGTTCGCGTTCGGGGAAATGGTTGAGCAAATTTTGTGATCTCGAGAGGGATGTAGGGGCAGAAGACTTTGCCGCGGATTGCAGCACTGGGGTTGCGATCTTTTTTCCGTGCCGTGCAACTCAGCTGGTGAGAAGAACAGAATTGTTCATACTTTGGCAAACGAGTCTAGGGCGTCCTCTTGGCAGTGACAACGTGAGAGCGAAGAAGGGACCGAAGCGATAAGATGAATACGTTTTTTGGCTACAGAGAAGGCTGGTGTACCGATAGGACAGAAGGAGAGGATGTTCCTCTGATGGATCCGAGGACAGAGAACATGGTATGTGAAAAACTAGTTGATTTGGAGGGGGTATGCGTGTTAACTATCAGCAGAATGTAGCGGCCGGGCTCCGCACAAAAATACTGGTATGCGGATTCGTGCCTTTTGTAGTTTTTCCGAGTTAAAGGAGCAGCCTTTGTCGGGAGAGGCCGGGGCGATAGTGTACGAGTGAGTGCATAGCCGTCCAACTTTGTAACACGCAGGAGAGGGTGAGCAGTGTAAAAGAAGGAGCAACATTCTCACCGTTTATGAAAACACGTGAATAGGCTTCGAACGTCTGAAATTCTTGTGATCGGCGCTTTCTTGCTCTTGAAGTAGATTTTTGCGTGGTCGAGCCACAGGTGGCACCCGTGATGTTCCTCGCTAGGAATGTGGATTGGTGGTATTCCAGGGTGAGGGCTGAAAGAGGCACATGCAGTCGTCTGCCAACGTTGGGCATTCTGCGATGAGGAATAGCCGTTGTCTGTGCAGTTGATCATTGATGTTTGCAGCAGGTGGTTGGGCAGAATCACAGAAACCTCGTCCTCAATACAGGGGGGGGCGGCGAGATGAAGACGAACTGGGTTGTCCCAAGTGACTGATACGTTAGACATTGTGCAGAAGGGTGCTGCCAGAATTCAGAGAACCACGCCAAGACTGTATTCGGTTGTTCGGCTTGGACCACCTTCGGTGCTCGACGCTTTCACAGGCGTTGTACCACACACGAAGAATCGGCGGGGAATTACGTAGTGGCATGCGCTGCACTTGCGGCCTTAACAGCTAGGAGTAAGACAGCCCACCGCGAGATGCAGACAGGTCATCTGGGCTGTTACAGCAGCCCAGGCCTCTATATTTCTCTCCTCATCTTTTTTCTGCTGCCCGTCTCTTTGCTGCCTTTTGTCACACACTTCCTCCTCACCTTCCCCGCGCATTTCTTTCTCTTCCTTTCCCCCCTTTCTCGTGGGTGCGTACCTTCGCGTGTGTACATATTTGACTCCCATCTCGTCTGTCCGCGCTCTGTCCAGAGTTGACAAGTTGGATCTCGAAAATGTATCTCTGTCAGTATATTCCGCCCCAGCAGAAAGGAGGCACTCGAGGCCTGGATTGGGAGGATGGACTGTGTATTGTCGTCCTTCATCTGCATTAAACCTGCTACGTTGTGGTTGTCCGCTTCAGTGTGACCCCGCCTATTTGTTGGTGGATAGAATATACCATCTACGCGGCCGTTGGCGTAGAGAGTACAGAGGAGGGCTATCCTTGATCACACTCAACGAATGCAATGCTAATGTGGATTTTTATCGTCTTAATGAAAGAAGCCACATGTACATCACACGGAAACGGCATCGAAAAGAGAGTCTGCCCAGCTTGAGGCCTCGCATTCGTGGAAAAGCAGAAGTGCGAGAAATCCTAACGCAAAGAGACGCGCACGGCGAGCACGGCGGATGTGTTGCGGGTAATTAGCAATGACTCCAAAACTCCGCTCACAGCGAAGACGATGAACTCGTTGAATTATTCGTGTGTTGACAGAAGGAGAAACACCCGAAAACGAGGCACGTATGCAAGCGTTCAGAGCTATAAAGCGCAGAGGATATATTTGTAACAAAGAGCGCAGCACGTCCCCTCGCACACACAGGAAAGGCTGATTTAGTAGCTCTGCCTGCTATCCGGGTCAGTGTAAAAAACGCGTCGCTACAATGACATCAGGAGAGTTCAGGCCCATCTTTTGACGTCAACAAGCAAACTTCGACCCCCCCGATGTGAGACGCTTCCGAATGCAGAGCCCCGTTCCCTCACGATAGAAGGGGGTGGGCCTGGACCCTATCTAGTCGGGATCATCCAAGCTCCTCGGTGTGCATGTATCTGCAGCGTTTGTTGCAGCGAGATAGGCAGAGTGAAGATTGTGTGGTGTGGTAGGAATGTCATCATGTCGAAGTGGCCGAACCCTAGCAGGAGGGGGCCAGCAGTTGAATAGGGAGGCGTCGCAGAGGCACAAATTGCTCGGTCAAAACGTAAATATGGGGACGACGAGAGTGCGCTGTGTCATGACATGAGTGGCTGGTGTGTTTGCTGGAAAATATGGAAAGTGTTGTGGCTTTTCTCAGGGGCGCCACCAGTGCTTTGTGGGCCTACTGGACCCAGCGCCTTTAATTCCTTTGTGTTTGTCAGAAGAGACATTACACACACGTTGCACGGCTTACGATAAGGTGACAACGAATGGCAAAAGGCCAAGAGTTGGAAGTGAAAACGCTTGCCGCGTGGTGCCATTTGATTGGACGACGTGCGGTGAACCGACAACGAAGGACGGAGAGGGAAAGGCTGGGAGTGAGCACGTAACTGCGCGGCGCCTTGTGCAAATGCGGTGGTCGACGCACCGTGAGTGCACAACGAATGACAAAGGGCCAAGCACTGGATGTGAAAAGTCTCACTAAATGGTGCCACGGGGAACGCAGTTGAACGACGTACGGTGAATCGGAAAAAGTGCGCTCTGCCTAATGCGCTGAATGACATACGCTTAATGCAATACGATGACGAAGGGCAAACCTTAGAAGGAAGGACACTCAATGCGTGATGCACCCCAACGTACGAGGTGAATGTGGAGCTTTCCCTCTCCCATTTTGTTATGAACCGAAGGCAAATAACTGTGACTGTGGAGTCTTACTACCGCGTGCAGAGGTGGCCGTTTCCCCTTTTTGACGTAGGCTTGTTCCGTAGTCAGCGGTCTGCAGAGACATATAAGAACCGGATAATGGCCACACATGGACTGGGGTATAAAGGCAACACTAGATATCCAGGAGGAGAGACTGGAGCTTACAAATTCGACACTGTCAGATTGCTGGATCCCTTGTGAATCGGGGGTTTCAAAGGCCTGGCCTTGTGGCAGATCAGGTGACGGCTGGCAGACTGTATCCGCCTGTGTTGTGAGCATAGCAGAGGAGAAGAAAAAGTAGCCATGGTGACGCAGTTCGACGGGTACGAGTCGTACACGGAGGAAGTCACTGATGTGCGGTGAAGGCGCGCAGCAAGGTGAACTCTGTCTCGGGCAGGCTTTTAGAAGACGACGCGTGCAGGAAAGAGGGAGCGTGCTCCGTTCATGGGCAGTATGCACCCCTAGAGGTGTGCGTGGTGAACACGGTGTGCGCGTCGAGTGGAATTTGAATGATAGTGAAAATGAGCTCTCTAAGACAGGAACGATTACGCTTACGGAAGGATGACCCTACGCTGTCAGGAGCGGAATACGTGCGCAGAGGAAGGGTTGTGCATCGATGCGTGAGGCTAATCGAAATGCGCATTCGGACAACTGTGGCGAATGAGAGCATTAAACGATCTGTCACACACCCAACATGACGGCGTTGTCGTGGTGAACTTCCTGACAATCGGGACATGAGGCTCTGCGTGGGAAAGGAAGTAAGTACAAGCGGGGTTGTAATGCGTTTCCGAATTCCGGCTGGAGCGTCTGTGTGACCCAGAGTTGTGTTTTTTTTTTCCGAGGAAACGGTTGAGCGAGTACTGCAATGACGAGGAGAACGGGAGAGGTGAGGACTCTGCTTGGAACTGACGAACTAGATTCGAGACCATTTTCCCGTGGGGAGTGGCTCAGGTGGAGAGAAGAACATAAATCTTCATACACGGGAATCAAGTGGATATAGAAGGTGCATTTGGCTTTGACTACGTGAGGACGAAGAAGTCACCTGAGCGACGAGACGGATCCGTTTGTCAGTTACAGAAGGAGGTTGTTCCGATAATTCAGGATGTGGGGATTTTGCTATGACGGAGCCGAGGGCAGGGAACGTGGCATTTGGTGGACTGGTTGATTTGTCGAGTGTGTGCGTGTTAAATATCAAGGGAATGTGGTGCACATGCACCGTAGGAAGAGGCATCCGTGCGTGGAGCCGTTCGCCGAAAATTTAAGTACAACGTAAATCCGGTGTGGTGCTCTGGTGTGTTCCTATCTCCGTCAAGCTAAAAGTACAGCAGCACCGCTGGTAGGCAAAGGGGCAACTCAGGGCTCAGAGCATTGTCATGGTGCTTTGGATCCTGCAGGAAAGGGTGAGCAATGCAGAAGGAGCATGAGAATTTCACCTTTCCCGAGAACAAGTAGCAAGGCGTCGACCACCTAGCGTTCTTCTGCTCGCCACTTCCCTTCTCCGCCGGTAGTTACTTGTCTGCGTGAACGAGTTACAGGCGGAACCTACTACATTCCTCCGTAGGAATAGTGAGGGATTTCGCTTCGGGTTGAGCGATGGAAGAAGCAGACGCACCCACCGGACAAGTCATGGGATGTCGCGATAGGGAATAGGTACTGCCTTTGCAGTCACTCTTTGATATTTTGCAGCAGGTGGCTAGATAGACTCCTTGAATCCTCGTCGTCAGCATAGGGGGAGGAGGCGAGGTGAAGGCGAACTGAGCTGAGTCCAGTAACAGGTTCCTTATACTATATTTGGCATGTGAGCTAAGAGCACTATTTCAGATGCGCCGGTTTGTGTCCGGACATACCCGTCGCAGCATTGTGCCACATGTGGTGAGTCGACCGAGAACTTTGTAGCGTCCTGTGCGGGAGGGGAAATTCTGACAGCGGAGAGTAAGACGGAATACGACAGCGGTGCGGACAAGGGAACTGGGGTGTGACAGCAGCGCAGACTTCTAGGTTGGGAAGCGTAGTTTCGGAAATGTATCTCTGTCAATATATTCCGTCCTTTGGGAAAAGTTGTCGAGGCCTGGATTGACCGGCTTGATCGCGTGTTGTTGTTCAACTTCGGCACCAAACCTGTTACGTCTCCGGTTTCGGTGTGAGTCCGACTATATGCCGGTAGACAGAGTATGTCCTTTTTCCGTTGTCGAAATAGTAGAGGGGATGGAGAAAGGTTGTTCTGGGCCACGCCGAGCGAATGTGGGGATAATGTGAATTTGCTCCTCCACACAAAGGAAATCAGGCTTTTCTGAGGCGAGACAGGCGCCGAATGGCAGTGTGCCCGATATAGGGTCATGCTTCCGGGAGGGAGTAGAAATGCGTGAAATTATTACGTGGAGGGACGCACATGGTGAGATTGGCGGACATACCGCACGCTGAACATGAAAGGCCAGCCACAACGAGGCCGCTTATCATAGCAAGTCCAACGTATGTTGGCAGAATGAGGAATGAAGAAGGCACGTCCGCAAGCAACCACGGATACGGACAGAGTTTGTTAAGTGCGGTGGGTGCCCTCGTGGGATAGAGCGCCTTTCGTCAGGCAATAAAAATGGTGATTCAGTTGTTCAGACAGGAGCCAGGGACAACAAAAACGCGTCGATACCGTAACAATCGTAGGACGCGTGTTTCATCCCCGATTCGCTGTTGCGGCATTCTTTGACAAAACAAATTCACGTCCTTTTTTTAGGCAAAGGTCCCAGCAAAGAGGGTAATGCAGAAAGCGTGTAGAGGAAGGGGGAAAAGGCTGAGGCTGACATTTTGGCATTTCGGGGAGGAGGGAATGCAGACGCTCTATTCGTAGTCTTTACATCATGACTATGGCGAGAGGTGTGCGAATTAAAGAGTACGCCCCTTTATTACTGCGGAGAGACGCACACGGGGCGTGTGATGGAAGGAACCTTGAAAAGTCGCGCGCGAAGAAGGGGAACATGTTGTGAAGAGTGTCCGCTGACTCAGCTTGGATCCACCTGATGCAGGATACCCACCCAGATGAGGCGTTGTATATGTTGTCTGCTGGAGCTTCTGCTTGTGAAATCGTTCGGCCGATCTTCGTGAAATGTTGGAGGTGCACCCTGGTTGCCTCTCGCAGTTTTCCGCAGCACTCTATTGAAAATGCAACAATTCAGCAGGGAGATCTAGCGGACAAGTTCAAGGGCGACAACCAGGTATAGTCCCTTCTGTGGCGACGAGAATGCTGAGCACTGCAGCTACTGGTTAAGCGTTGGACCTTCGCGAATCGTCTAGAACGTCGGCGAGGCAAGGCGTTTCCGAGAGCACAGCTTTTCTGATTTACGACAAAAGCGTGTGTGTGCGCGTTTTTCCTTCAAAAACACTTCGATTCTACTGTATGGCAGGAATGTGAGCGGGTGTGGGCCTTGGCGGGAGAATCCGATGACGCCAGCTGTTGCAGAGTAGGGCTTTGCTTAAGCACTGTCTCTCCGGTCAACATATAAGGGGAAGAAGCGATGAGAATGCGTTCTGTCTTGGCACGACCGGCTGGAGGGTTTGCTAGAGAGTACAGAAGGTGTCGTCCCTGCTGCAGGGGTTCTTCCAACGCCTTTCTGGCCTATTAGAGGTACTGCCTTTGCTTCAATCACGTCTGTCAGAGGAGGCATGCAAAGTGTTGGACGAGTTGCGGCAAATTGGCATGAATAGCGAAAGGTTGAGATTTGGAAGTGAGAACTGTGACTGCGTGCTGCACCTTCATGTAGGAGGTGAAACTGGAAATATGCGTCTCTCTTCTTGCTGTGTACGGGGTTCAAGAAGGCTGGGCGGGGAGTGATACTTCATGATATAGGGGCGACGGTGCCCCTTTTGTGGCGCAGGCTTGCTCTGTAAACGGTGGCCACCAGAAATATGGCAGAGGCGGATAATTGTGATATATCACTTAAGGTGCGCGGACAGCACAGAAGGACAGGTGCCTGGCAGTTTGTGGGGTCGTTGCATATTGGAGGTGTCGTCCCTCCTGCAGGGGTTATTCTAACGTTGGGTGAGATGCCGATGTTCAGCAACATCACGGACAGCTTGCTTTGTCCCTTCCTCTGCCTGACAGATAGAGTGACGGCTGACAAAATATGGTCGTGTGTGTTGTGAAGAGGGCTGGGAACGAGACGCTGTAGCCTTGGTGACACTGTTCAACGGCTAAGAAGAATATAATGTAGAAGGTTCTTGATCTGCGGCGAGGGTGCCCAGTATCGTGGGTTCTGTCGTCGGCACTGAAAAGTGGCGGATCTTCAGAAAACAACGAGTGTAGGGAAGACACAACGTGTTCCATTCCTGCATCACGTGCGCGGCTAGACGTGGGGAGTCTAACTTGCATATTCGTTGGAATCCGGAGTGGTTGTGAACATGCACGCTTTACCCCAGGCATGACTACGGTTACGATCGACCTCTTCGTAAACATTCTGAAGCCGTAAAGGGGCTTAAAAGGATGGTCGCGGGTTGGTGCTTGAGACTGAGCGAAATGCGCAGTGGAGCTATTTTTTCGACGGAGCCGCACACGATTTGTCACACGTAAGAGGTGAAGGCGTTCCGGCAATGCGGAAATGAGGCGCTACGTGGAAAAGGAAGTAAGTACAGACGCCGGCCTAATGCATGGTTGAATTGCTGTTGGAGCGTACCTCCGGTGCAGGATTGTATGTTCTTTCCCGCAGAAACAATTGAGCAAACAGTGCAGTGTCGAGGGGGATGTGGGGCGAGCGGACACCTGTGGTGGCCGAAGGATATTTGTTGAAACCATTTTTTTGTGAGGAATAAATCAGATGGTGAGAAGAATAGAAATGTCCACACACTGAAATCAAGTACACATACGGGCTACAGATGGCGCAGGCAACGTGCCAAGGGAAGATGGTGTGTGAGCAAAGACATGAATACGTTTGCCAGATACAGAGAAGCTTGATGTTCCAAGATGGTGGAAGCAGGGTGTGTTGCTGCGACGGAGCCAGTGGTGGAAAACATGGCATCCGGAGTCGTATATCATTTGGCGGGAGTGTGCGTGGGAATTATGGACCAAATGGGGTGTGCGTGCTTCACAGAAAGGAGCACCCATGCAAGCAGGTATAAGGCCGGATTTTTCCAATACAAAGCGAATAACACTGTGGTGCTGTGAAGCGTTTCCAGCTACGTCCACTAAAGGGCGCAGCAGATCTGCCAGAAAGAGGAGAGTATAAATTAGGAATGAGAACATTGTCAGGGTACTTTGGGTCCCGCAGGACAGGGTGAGCGCTGCAGAGGAGGATCGAGAGTTTTGACCGTTTGTCAGAATAGCTAGAGAATCGTCGATCACCAGACTTCTTGTGTTCGCAAGTTCCCTCCTGCTTAGATAGTCTTCTACGTCAACGTACTGAACCAGGCGCTCATTACACTCATCCATAGAAACGTGAAGCACTGATGCTTCGGATGAGGGATGAAAGACGCAGACGCAGTCACCTGCGAACGTGGTGTATTCTGCGATAGGAAATGGTCGTTGTTCATGCAGTCACTGCCTGGCATTTGCAGCAGGCAGCTATACAGGGTCTCTGAATCCTCGTTTCCAATATATGGGGAGGAGGCGAGGTGAACGTCAACTGTGTTGCCTCCAGTGGTGTAACACTAGACGTCGAGTATTAGAGTGTTCTCAACCTTGCGAGGACTCTTTGGAGGCTTCCGTCGGCTTCTGAGGTAGAAAGACCGGTTCAAATTTCACCACATGTTTCCCGCTATATGCGTCACATGCGCTGTTCGACACGTGGTGACCTCCCTGGGAACGGTATAACGTCCTCTGTTGGAGGTGAAACTCTGACAGCTAAGAGTAAGACAGACTAGGAAGGAGACACGGACACACGAGCAGGGGTGTAACCACAACAGAGGCCACGAAGTTCGCTAGTATTTCTCTGCGACTATCTTCCATCCCTTGAACAAGGAACACACTGGAATGCTCAGCTAGTTTTTGCATGCTGCGTCCGGCCTTTTACTTTGTACGTGCTGCGTTGCCGGCTTTGGTGCGAGCTTGAGCTTGCAGCATCTGACAGAATGTAACCTTTTGCGTTGCGATAGTAGTAGATGCAACAGAGAAAGGGTAGTGTTGCTGACCCAGAGTGAGTGCGAAGGCGAACTGAGTTTTTTCGCCGGCAGAAAAAAAATCAGAGGTTAACCAGCAGAAAAAAGGAGCGAAATGTCCATCTCCTCGATTCAGGGCGACAGCGTCCTCGAGGAGGTAGAAGTGCGGGAAATGTTAGCACAAGAGAAGCGGAGAATGACGTGTAAAGGATGTGGTGCGTTGCGCTCACTAATAGATACTCTTCGGGGTGTACGACGGAATGGAAGCATCTTGTGAAGTGATAACTCTCTCATCTTGGTTTTTCTTGATGGAGGGCACCTAACCAGAGAAGCCGTTGTATGCGTCGCCTAGACAGAATCTTTTGTTTTTGAAATCGTTTGCGAGACCTCCACGTAACGGCGAAGGTTCCTGCTGGTAGCCTGGAGAACACTTCTGCAGCACTTCGTGGAAGGTGCCGTAGGGCAGTAGAAAGGACTGGTGGAAGAATTCGGGACGGAGTGGGTGTGACTGTGCCTTCTGTCGCGGTGAAACTGGGTAGCGCTCGAGCTACAGTTTCAGACTGGGATGTTCATGAGTGTGACGCGGCATCGGCGACAGAAGGTGCTTCCGAAAGCATAGCCACTCTGCTTCGCGACAAATGGGGTTGTGCGTGGATGCGCTTCAGTCGTAAAGCTTTGAATTCCCCAGTATGAATGTGTGTTGGAACTACGTCGTGGGGAAGTATGCAGGGTAAGAGCGTCTGGGGTGGACGACACGCCAAGGTGGGGTGTAGGTTAACCCGTGCGGGAACAACTGTCGCAGGGAAAGGCCCTGCAGAGACACTGACTGTCCCGAAACGCTTGGCGAGGCACGCGACGGGAACGCGCAGCTTCATGACGTTAGTGACTGCTGCATTTGCTAGAGTACACCGCAACATTCTCTCAGGGGCTTCGTCTTTCTTCCTACAAGTGACACCACGTTTGGTTTGACCAAACGTTCGAAAGGAAAAGCTGCGAACTCGACGCATAACATATGATGAGTCGACAGCGACTGGAAAAGGGCCAACCGTTGGAATTGAGAACTCTGACTGCCTGTTGCAGCTTGTTGTACGAGACGAAATCGAAACTACCCCTCTCTCTTGTTGCTATGTACGCTAGGCCGAGGAGGATGAGAAGAGGGATGCTCCATGAGATTGCGAGAACGCCTTCGCATGCTTGACGTAGAGCTACCCCCTAGAGGTGTTGTAAGCAAAAATATGCAGAGAGCGAATAATTGTGACGCATAACATAAAGTGCGCAGACAGCAAAGGTGTCCGAATAGGGATGTTGGAATTTACAAATTCTACCCGGTCGGTTTGGTGCCTCCGGTGCAGAGAGGGCCGTTCAGAAGTTTGATTTGTGTGATTGGGTTGGACTGTGGCGCTTCAGCGCTGTCAGGCACAGGATGAGTAGCCGCGTTCGCTGCGTGACAAACTAGCTGACGCCTGACAGAGCACGTCCGTCTGTGACGTGATTGGGGATGACGAGGAGGGATAGTCGCTGCGATGGCCCTGTTCCACGGGGATGAGGTGCGTGTGGAGGAAATCCGAAATCTGTTGAGAAGGTGCGGCGGCACATTGGACTCTGTCGTCAGCGATGGAGTGCGTCAGGAGTTCACAGACAACGCTCGTACGAAGGAGACAAGGTGGTGGTTTCGTGCGCGGATTGGACCCGTTGAGGCGCGCGTAGTGTCTGTGGCGTGGATACTGTGGGGAATTAGTAGAAACTACGATGTTGCGGCCATCAACACAGGCCCGATTACGAGTGAGTTGCTCGCGAATAAGCAGTAGTCGTGCAACGGTGCGAAACGTGTCACGTATGTCGTCATCCATTGTGCTGGGCAACGGATACACGTCGGATCGAATTACATTTGTGGAGGAGCTTTAAACCGTGCTTCGCAGATGGAACATGATCGGGTTATCAAAGCAATACTGCGGGGCAGTATGGCGATAAT
>JAOXNV010036003.1:0-2500 GCA_028565915.1 Momotus momota
GTTAGGGATGCTGGGATGAAGGTAGGACTAGATGATCCTGGAGGTCCTTTCCAACCATAGTGATTCTATGATTCTATAAGTATTCTGACTTTGTCAGATCAAGAATTCAATTTATTGCATTTGATTTTTGTCTTGTAATTTCAAAATATTCTGTAGAATATAGATTTTTCTTAGTCTTTCATAGTCATTAGCAGACTCCTGTTTGTGACAGAATCTAAGACAGTATGATGTCTGAGAGAAGGATGAAAAATTTTGTCAGTATGGATTTTTAAAGAAGAGTAAAACTCCAGGCACTGTAACTGATAACTACCTTGATTTTTAGTTACATGTTCAGTATCTACCTGTGATTTAAATTCTTATGTGTTTTGCTTTTTTGATCCCTGCACCTGTCCCTATCCTAAAAAAGAGAGGCTGTTTTAGATTTTTAGTGAAAGTTCTCTGTAGGAATTTAACTGAGAGTATAAACCTGCTTTGCAAATATCTGAAAACAACACAGAAAGCTAAAATGATGTGTAAATATTAGTACTGAGGCTAATTGATCTCTACCCACAAGCACTAACTGCATGTTATCTACTGGTATAAATTCAGTTCTGTGTAATACTTGTAGAAAGCCATGTGTTGGTATAATGAAAAAAACAATTGCAAATATTACTCCACTGATCCATTTTCTCTTCCCTCTAAATTATAGTTTTTATGTTTCATTCTCTTTTTAATGAGTTGTATTGCATTCCAGAAAATAGAGCTTAAATTAAAAATGTCTTTAGCTCCATATATTAAACTATTTATTAAGCATGTCTGTTAATTTGCTTCTAAAGCTAAATACTATCTGATGCTTTTGCTTTTAAAGCAAAACACTAACTGATAGGCTTTTTTAGTTGAGAACTACTTAAATTGGTGGAGGGTACACTTTTATACCTATGTTTTCAGTATGTACAATTGATACCATACAATGTCCTTAAGCCAAACAGGATCAAGATGAATTTCTATTGAACCTAAAACAGGCATTCTCAGTGTAGACCATTGGAAAGTTTATGCCTGAGAAGGGACCTCTTCATTGGTGCTGTCAATATAGATCTTGCCTTAGAGGACTAGCAGAACTTTATATTAAACTGAGTTTTCTAGAATCTGAAAAGCTAGGCATTTTCATAGAATCATATCATAGAATGGTCTAAATTGGAAGGGACCTTAGAGATCATCTAATCCAACCTCCATGCCATGGACAGGGATGCCTCTCAACTAGACTACTTTCTAACCCTGCATGCCATATTCTATAGGATATAGAAAAGCAGCTTTATGTGCATTTCAACATAAAGAGCACTGAGAAGTTTCACAACCAATTAGCATAGCATGAAGTATAGCCAGTCTTCATTTATGCTGTTCATAGAATTGTAGAATCATAGAATGGTAGAGGTTGGAAGGGACCTCTGGAGACAGTCAAGTTCAACCCCCCTGCCAGAGAAGGATTACTTAGGGCAGGCCATGCAGGAACACATGCAGGCAGGTTTTGAAAGTCTCCAGAGAAGGTGACTCCGCAGCCTGTTCCAGTGCTCCGGCACCCTCTCACAGTAAAGCAGTTTTTCCTCATGTTGAGGTGGAAGTTCCTGTATTCCAGTTTGTGACCATTGCCCCGCTTCCTATCAGAGAGCACAACTGAAAAAGACTGGCCCCTTCCACTTGCCACCCACCCTTCAGATATTTGTAAACATTAATAACACTCCCTTTCAGTCTTCTCTTCTTCAGACTAAACAGCCCCAGGTCTCCCAGCCTCTCCTCAAAAGAGAGATGTTCCAGTCCCTTAATCATTTTTGTAGCCCTCCATTGGACCTTCTCTAGTATTTCCCTGTCCCTCTTGAACTGGGGAGCCCAGCACTGGACACAATACTCCAAATGTGGTCTCATTAGGGCAGAGTAGACAGGGAGGAAAACCTCCCTTGACCTGCTGGACACACTCTTCATTATGGACCCCAGTTCATTCATGATTTTAACTATGTAACTCTGCCAAACATAAGGTGGTATTTCCTCTCATGCAACATTGTTTATGATCATTTCTATTCTTTCCATACACTCAGGCTACACTGAAAAATCCAGTATCTGTTTAGAGAACTATCTAAGCAGGCTTTTGAATAAAAAATGTTCTTTTTTTTTTTTTTCTCCCAATATTCACTATTATTTTTACTTAGCACACCTGTAAGATCAAGCTTCCATTATTCCAAACACTGTATGAATACAGAGCTTAAATGAATTGTAGTCTGTCTCAAATAATTTCCAAACAAAATGATTGAATTCTAATGTAGGTCTTCTGCTCATTGGGCATACCAATTCTAGTATCATAGAATGTCCCTAAAGTAGAATCATATTTGAAACAAATACCTTCCCATGGACTGCTGAGATTGCTGACTTCTAAGTATTACTTGTACTAGCCAATAGTTTTATAAGAGTAATTGTTAACTTTTCAGTGAATAGCAACAAAGAGGAAAAGTGAAGCACAGGTTTGGTAAAG
>JAOXNV010036003.1:7500-45728 GCA_028565915.1 Momotus momota
GTGATCTAAAAGTAGGCTTGGATGTTCTCACCAAATGGCAATAATTTTCCATTAGAAACAATGTAATAGCGCTTGGACCATACTCACATTAACTTATATAGTGCTGCTTCTTTACAAAACATTTGCTTAGTGCTGGAGGATACATGACAGAGGGAACTCATACGTGTCTTGCTGACACCCCTCGCTCCCAGGAAACTGTGGGATATAGTGCTGGACATGACGTTACCTTGGGTACATGACAGTCAGCCCCTAACCAGGCTCTGTTTCATGGGCCTAGGTGGCACTCGGTTTCAGTCCTTGGTAAGGTATGAACTTGTGGTAATTGGGGCAACTGCAGCAAATGTTTCCACTCTTCTTCCCAGTTCTATCTGACTTTATTGGTGTTGCTTTTTAAATGAAATGTGAGCAATTAAAAGACGTTGATGATGGTGGGCTTATTGGGAAATCTGTTAGTGTTATGGTGTCTAAGTGTCTAACTAACAGGGCCTAGGAGCAACTACATCAGAAAGGTACCTTTCTACTTTTTTCCTTGCAGAATTCTAGGCAGAATCTGGCGCTGGAGTTGGCTGTCATGTCCAAGTCTGTCAGCTTTTTTTGTTTGAAACAGCAAGGGTAAGATGAACTGCAGGGTAAGATGGGCTGTTTTTGAATATGATAGTCCAGTTATGATACCACTTCTTTTTTGCTTTTCTTTGTTTTTTCTTCCTTTATTCCCTGCCCCCTCCCCTTCACCTTTTTCTGGTTGGTTTTGTTTTTTTTTCATTGTTTTATTTTTTAATATTTTTTTTTGGCCTTGATGTTGGAAGTTTGGCATAATCTTTTGTTTATATGAAGATGTGTTACCTTGCTGGACCAGTTCCTTAAATAATTCAATATAAGCACTAAAATTTAACAGGAATAAAATAGTCCATCTTGCCTTCATTCCATTTTACCCAGGAGATTTAAAAGCAAGAATAGTGGCCAATTATCAAAAAGTGATTGTTTTGTTACGATGATATAGCAGATATGGTAAAATTGTTTCTTCGAAACAAAAGTTTCTTCATACTTCTAAAAGATCTGATGTAAGTTCTTACAATGAAGCTTGAAATTGTTTGTTTAACATCATTAGAAATTTCATTCCATTCAATTATAATATTGTGGAAAAAATCCATACATGCTCATTTATAATAAATATTTGTGGTTATAAATTACACTGAATTTTATTTTACACTATTTTTAGTAATTAGGCACAAGAGGAGTTTATGTACTTCAATTTGTCTCATTAGACTCTAATTTAGCATTAATAATTATGCAAATTGCTATACAGTGTCTATCTCCCCCTCCATTATTTAGTGCCATGAGCAGGCAACTCCAGCAATACATTATAATCTATCTTTATCTAGTTGATGCATAGCAGTCTAATATTTTCATTGCTATTCTATCAAATTAAGTGTGTGGTATAGCCACCCATGTTTATCTGAAACTGTGGGGCTAACTATAGAGATGGGAGATGTTAATTTTTATTTTTTTTTAATCTAGCAGCCAATAAGCAACTCTTTACAGTAATATAAATGGCAAAAGTCAAAATCATATTTATAGTAGATTTCAGATTTTGTATTTTGTATCTACTCTTTTAATCAATACATTATTGTTATTTACTCAAGTGAGTTTTTACCAAACAAATAATATTTATTTAGTGCCTTGAAGATAAAGAACTGTATAAGTGCTTCGATGTTAATATCAACTTAGAGGCTCTGTCCGTCCAGGATTTTTTCTGGAAACCCAGTTCAAGTAACTGCTTTTGTCAAGTTGTTATATATATTTATAGATTTTAAAGAGGCACTGATCATTGAGTCTCCCATTACTATCTTTTGATTCCCACAGCTCCAAAAAGATGTCTCTATAAGTGTAATCAGTTTTTATTCTTCATTTCAGTTGTTTGTGTTTGTATAAGTAGTACATGTAAGCCTGTAGCTTCAAGATTTTTTTGCACAGTGATTCCATCTTCCCACTGTGGCAAAAAGTGCTGAACGCTTACTAATTGTTTTCTTGTGCATTGGTTTCACCTTTCTCCCCTGGTTTTCGTTAGGTTCTGAGCTCATGCCCAAAGCCCTCTCTACCAGGATAGTGGGAGGCATTTGGTGGTTTTTCACACTTATCATCATTTCCTCGTACACTGCTAACCTAGCCGCCTTTCTGACAGTGGAACGTATGGAATCCCCTATTGATTCTGCTGATGATTTGGCCAAGCAGACAAAGATAGAGTATGGGGCAGTTGAAGATGGAGCAACCATGACTTTCTTCAAGGTAAGCTTTATATTCTGTTTGAAAAGATGCCATATCCCGAGAATTGGGGAAAAGTTTGTGGAACTTGCTGAGGAGCAACGGATATAAATCCCACTGCTGTTAAAAGCAGCTGAAAATCTCTTTTTTTTCAGGATTTTCAAGGTAGCAAATGAATTATATGCAAAATTTCTCATGGGAAATAAAAGACAATTTCACTGACAATTTTTGCTTAGAATTGAATATATAGCAATGAAGGAGGTGAAGAAATCTGAACACTTTTCTCAGAGAGATCTCCTATAGCCATATACAAGAATGAATTTTGTTGATTAAGAGTTACAGTATCAGTGCAATAGCATTATACTTAATTGCAGTCTTTGTTCAAGCAACCAGACTACACTAGGTTATTAATAGCTGGACTGAGGAAAACCTCTTGTGCTTCCTGTTTCTGAGGAACTTTTGAATAAATTTGAGTTCCATAAAAAAAAGATGAGATTCTTCCAGTTTTTCTATTCCTTTTAAACTCTTGCTAAGAAAATTAAATTTGAAATATAGTGAAATGTACTGCTGGATTAGAGAGCAATCCTTTTCCAGCTTCATCAAGAACTTAAGTAGGCTTAAATTAGTGAGAAATATGCATGAAGTGAGAGAGGATGGTTCTGTAACTTCTTGTGTTTGACAGCACAAAAGTGTCTTGGATCTTTCAAACAGAAGTATGTTCAACAATATTTGTCTGTTATTTGGTATATTTTGAAGAATTGTATTTAGCATATTCTGGTTTTATGAGTTACTATACTGACACCTAAATCTTTGTGGTGTCTATTACATTGGCGTTTGAAATTAGACATGCTGAGGTCCAAGGTAATTTGTAAACTGGTGCAGAAATTCAAATGTGTCCAGTTCCTCTCATGAGATTCAGAGAGTAAAAAATTTGTTTAGATATCAAGGCTGAATAGTCACTATTTAATCTTACGACCTTAGAGCCCATCAAAGTGTACATATAGTTTTAATTTTAAAAAATAATTATAGGGTTTTCAGCTTCTGCTTGGAAATAAAAATCAATTCAACTTCAGTGTCTTGGAATGTTTTAGCCTGCTTAGCTTATAGCATATATTACAAAGATTCTGAGTATTTTCCTCAGAATACTTACTGGAAAAGGAGCTCATGAAATTAATAGAAGTAACTAATCAATTAGACATCTCATGATGTCAGGAAATATGTGAAGCAGTTAGAAGAAACAACATTGAAGGTTTAAAGACTGAATTTTTTAAAAGCATAAAAATTAGTACCATCTCAGGACATGAAAAGATGACGCAAGTTATTTACTTAGTTACCTGCAAACACTACAGGACTTTAATTTCATTTTTGTCTGGCAGAAAACTTGGAACTTGTTCTTACTCAGATTCAAACTATGAACACTAGAATAATTGGAAGCAAGTTTAAATTAGCAGCGTCTTTCCTTCTGGTTGCCGGAAGGACTTTTCATCCTTCTAATATTTAGTTTTCCTACTCCCCACCTTTAATTTTCTTTCTTATTCACTCTTTTTTTTCCGTTCATGTATATGCATAATCCGTGAGGTTTTTAAGCACACATAGACAATTTCTCTTTCTCTGTTTTTTTTTCCCCTCTGCATATTAATATACTGCTCCCTATTTCTGCACAATTATTTCTCTCTGCTCTCTCTCTTCTTCTGTTTCTATTTATCTAGATATATTTTTTGTTTACCTAGTATGTTGTTCCCAAGAACTAGAGAGGAATTACTTCTCATGAAATAGAAATTGCACATCCTGCATAGAATGTCTGCAATTGAAATAACCTAGATTTATACATAACAGTGTTATGGTGTCAGATCACATAATCTGGTATTGCTTCTAGTATATTAATGAATTCTCCTTCTTTACTATGTATGGAAAAGAGAAATTGGAGCAAAATACAGGATTTCTTTGTTCATCTGATACATTTTAGATCAAATTAACACTTATTCTGTTGAGTAAACCTATTTTCTGGACTTTATGTGTAACAGATCATGGTTATTAAGTGTTTTATGATGTGAAAAAGAATAACAACTAAATGAATCAAAATATTTTTCTGATATTTACTGTCTTTAGCTAGTAGTATGTAGACTAAATGATGTTATTTATGTAGTGAAATGGATCCAAACTTAAGCATTAGCTAGAACTGTTCTGGTAGTTCAGCCAATAAGTGAAAATCATGCTCAAAAAGAGAAGTAAATGGAAACTATACAGTGTCATTTGATTCATTTGATGTCTGAAGCAACTTTCAGGTGGAAATTACTTTGCTTGATGTAAATGGTATTCACTAGAGGTACCTGTGTCAGTAATGCAATCTAATTAAATATATATTCCATGAAAGATAAACAGAACAAATTATATACAGTCAATCTGATGTAGTAAACTTTCTGGTAAAACTAGGTATTTTTACCTAAGAGGTTGAGGTATCAGAAAACAAAATTTCTTGTCAATATATCTATGTTTGTATGTTTCCAAAATATGCATCCATGTAGTATAAGCAAAATTACTTCAGGAATGTAATTTCCTTACATGAAGAAAATGAAAATTCAAAATCGTTTATGGAATTGCCTTAAAAGACAGTACTAGGGTTGTACTACTACTGAACTGAATGCTAATATAAAAAAACCACTTACAATAAGAAACTGATGAAGGAAGACAAAAGTGATCAGAAAAATATCGCAAGTGACAGGAGTGACACCAGAAGTAGAAAAGACAAAAGAGTTGTGTGTGTTTTCTGCATTGTGTGCAAAAAAAAACAGAAAAAAACCCCAACAACAAAAAAAAAACAACCAACAAAAAAAGTGTATAAATACCTCTCAGAATACTTTCTGGATTTTCAGTAAGTTAAAGAAGGGTTTTAAATGGTATGTATTATATTCTTTAATATACAGACAAGTGAATATCAAGTAGAAAATACTGTCTTTTTATATGACATTAGGGAAACTATTAATGAGTCATTGTGTTCTGTTCTGGTAGCCACACTTTGAAAATATGTTTAACATTGGAAAGGGTTCATTAAAGGTGAA
This sequence comes from Momotus momota, assembly GCA_028565915.1. Lineage (NCBI taxonomy): Eukaryota > Metazoa > Chordata > Aves > Coraciiformes > Momotidae > Momotus > Momotus momota. The sequence goes on from JAOXNV010036003.1 coordinate 12,822, forward strand.
AGAATGACTATAGGTCTGGAAATAAACATTGTAGTTAGAGGCTAAAAAGATCAGTTTGTTTAATCTGCTGAAGAGAAGGTTAAGAGGTGACTTGACCATGGTCTAAGTGCCTTAATGGAAATGAGAGTTTAGACAGTAGATGACTGTTTAATATAGCAGAAAAAGGCATAATGAGATCTAATGTTTCAAAGCTGAAGTTAAGGCACATTCAGACTAGAAATAAGGTGGGGGTTTTTTCGGTTTGGTTTTTTTTAAGAGTGACAGCAATTAACCCCTGGTGCAATTTACCTAGAAGTAGGCTGGATTCATCCATCACATGCAGCCATTGTGAGGAAAAGAGATACAATCTAGCTCACACATGTTATGCTTTTGATTTAGAGGCTACTCAATGAACTAGATAGCCTTCATTATATAGGAGCTCAGGTTAAATTTTAGTAGTCCCATCCTACTTCAAAAATCTGCGATAGCATGAGTTCTGGGTGAGGTTGCACAAAGATGGTCAGGAGGATAAATTTATCATCTGTGTGTTTTTCTTTAGCTGCTTTGTCTTGTTTTAATGAGCGTGGATTGAGTAAAACTGTGGCATTATACTACAAGAAATGAAGGCACCAGATGGTTTCCTAATGTTAAATGAAATTATCATATCTTGGTAATAGTTATTAGTTCCAATCACAGTGAGGCTTGGTAGGGACCCATGAGACTGACATTAATTTCTGCATAGATTATCTATATAGCAGTACATTGAATTCTTTCTTTAAAAAAAACAGTGGAACCTGGCCAAAGCTGTGTGGTGCTAAAACAAAAAGTGTTTTCTGAAGAAGAACCTAAATGGGAATCAGAAAAAGAAACTGATAGATTAAAACCTGCTAAAAATACCTTGGAAAGCATGGAAGACATACGTTGAACATGCTGGTATCCTTTGAGTCAAACAACCCTGGGAAATAGCTTTGATGAAAAAGGAGTATGTTGTCTCTAGAGGCTTTCTGGGTCCTCTGGATCATTGTATGACTCCTCATGGTCTGAGAACCATGACATTACAATTCCTTTTGAAGCCAGAAAGTGAAGGAAATTTTCAGTGTTTTCTTCTCTTAAGTTCTACTTATCCAGTCTGATCATGGAAAGGAAGTAATCTTAAAAGTCTGTTATATGCGTGTCTGGTGGGTCATTTATTGGGAACGAAAAAAAGAAAATCGTAGTATTATCAAAGAATTAGAAAGAAAGAAATGTGAAAGTAAATTCTAAGCCATATCTGCTGATAGACTTGCAGTTTCTGCTCCTGTTTTGGTGTTTATCAGAGTTTTTCTTAGTTACAAACTTTTCTCCCTTTTTCTTGGCTACTTTTGTCACTATTGACCATTATCAACTTTCAGAAGCCTGTCTTCTTTCCTGTCTGAAACAAAATAAAAAGCATTTATTATTTTTGTAAAAGGTACTTATACCAACTGTTCTTCGACAAAAAAACCCCTCACATTTTTCATTGCATCTCATTTCTGTGGTCTCTCAGTCTATGTTTTTCAAAATCCCAGTGTCTTTTTTCTTTCTCTGTGACAGTTTTAAAATTGAGAACAACAATATTAATTCCACCCTTCTCTATCCTCACACATGAGGAAACTACTTGTTGCACATATTCTTATATGTGGTCTATGATTATAAGCGTTCTGGTTTTTGTTTGGTCTTTTTTGTTTGTTTGTTTGGGGTTTTTTTTTGTGAAGCTGCTGTACTCTTTTTATCATTATTTTTCAGTGCCAAAATTGATTTTTTTTCCCTGTGTTTTGTACAGCACTATGCATAATAGAACTTTTCTCAGTTACGGTTACTAGACATTTGAATACCAAATAGTATAAAACAAAGTAATTTTTCATTCTCTAATAACAATAGATTAGTGTCATTATCTCTGTATCATGAATTAAAGGTCTTCTCAGCTCTCTTTGAGAGTCGTATATTTTATTTCCTTGTTTTGCTGATAAGGAAGCTGAAGCACTAAAAGGGAATGAATGCATCTTTTTCAAGATCACTTGGTGAAAGGCAGATAGGGGACTAATTCAGGAAAGCTGACTCATATACCTTAGAATTATCTGAGAGACTATTCTGTTTTTCATTCACATTTACCATTTTCTTTTCTTCTTCAGAACCCATTTTTATACTCCAACTCTACTTTTCTACAATATCTTTAGTTTCTCCCTACACTGCATTTTCTCCACAGAGATCCATGCTGCTGACTCTTCTCAGTTTCCTCCCTCATTGCCTCACTTTTTACCATAGTCATTTTGTTACTGCATCCCTCAGGAAATTCTGGGGGGCAACATTCAGTACTTAGTGCCTCTTTCAAATTCTCAGCCTATTGTTAAAGGAAGTAACATAAAGCTCTACCTATACCTTGCAAAACCTTGGAAGTAGTATCTTAAGGCTGAAAGAAAGAGTTTTAGGGGAATTTTCTCACTGCTTGCAACAGATACCCTGACACAAATAGAAGAATAACAGCAAGAATAAAGATGTGAATGCCATTCATTTGTCATGAGTGATATTGGCATTGATATGCATAAAGCCAGTATAACTTCAGTGGGTTTTTCAAATCTGGGTTTGAACATTGCAACAGAGAAATTGCACTTATCTGTTTAACAAATAAGTATGCATGTACGAGAACATGGGCATATACACACATAGAATATTTAGTTGAATACTGCAAATAAAACATTGTGAAGTTTAGCAGTGTGTACCAATTTGTTGGAATCGTTGCAAGTCAAAGGTGTAAGAAATGCCATTTCTGATCTTCTCAAATATCCACTGACTGACAGCAACTAATGGAAAACAATTTTTTGAGTCCCAGCCTCTCTTTGCTGATCTGGATAACACTTAAAACCTAACTGGTTTCAGATACCACAGATACACGTTCAGTTTTCTTTAAAATTATTTCACTTTATAAATAAATTGTATCTGAATGTAACAAATACAGATTTGTTCTTATGCATAAAAACATATATGCACTTTTGCCTAAAAAGAAAGGGAATTGAATATAAATACTGTGTAATGTTCTTTTTTTTTTTTTTTTTTTTTCATTCTTTCCAATCATCACCATTTGCATCTATCTGCTAGAAATACGTACAGTTGAAATGTATTATTTCCCTTTTCCCATGATTATTCTCTCTTTTCAGGAACACCTACTCAGTTAACCACTACTTCTTTGAATGTACAAAAAAAGCATCCACAGTTGCAAACCTGTAAATAAGGTCTATGGTCGCCACATACAATTATAAGAACTGAATCTACAATGACAGTCTGTAAGAATGAGATCTAGGCTTTGTCCAGAGACCTCAAAACACCTCCGCCTCACTGAGTTTTGTTTAGTTCTTGAAAAGATCAAGGCAGCTAGGTAGAAGTAGGTATATTGGATGATGCATTAACGCAGACTATAACAAGAGCAGCAATGCATTTGAAATTTAAATAGGAGAAACTCAGATAAGTTTGGTACCATTAAGTTCTTTGAGGTGAACTGTCTTTCTTTTGAATCTGAGGGCAGAAAAAAGAACTAATTCACATAAAGGGTGTCTTTCAAACCAACCCTCTAGGTACTGGAACAAAGTGAATGAAATGATTTTATGCTGTCTTGACCTTTGCCCCTTCTCTAGAGTTGTTAGAGCCATTACTGTTCCTGAAGGAAATAAGTGCAGATGTTTGGCTGACTGTTACATCTTACTGCTGAGACATGAAACTAAAAACAGGCGAAATGTGGTAGAAATCCATTATCTTTTCGCCCTTGCCTTTGTCCATATCTCTGCTGTTTCTTTTTGCTTTTCCCTATTTCCCATTTGTCATTCTTTACTTTTTCCCCCTTCCTACATTAAGGGTGGAAAAAGGTGAACAAAAGGATTAGCCGACTTTCAATTTCTACAGAGTTTTATTCTGCTTTATGTCATATATCCAGATAGTACACACTCTTAATAAGCTGCTACATAACATGTGGTATTCGTTACTAATTCTGTTCCAAAGTCACAGGATTCATATTCGGCATTTACACCTGTGTCCAGCTACAGCTCTTAGAAACTGATGAAACACGTACAAATGCTTTTTGGGGTCCTCTCAAAGAAATATACATAACTTCGCACTGAAAACAAGATTAGTTATTCACTACAATTAAAATATTGAATTAAATAGTTAACATATGAACTGGGTCCCCAGTAGTTATTTTTGAAATGAAGTGGAAGAGAGACATGATAAATAAATTAGAATTTTGCACGAGGAAAAGTCATCTTTGGATTAATTAATATTTTTCCACAGCTCAGCATCTGTTTCTGCCTTACCCAAATATTTCTAGGAGAGAAAGTTTTATGTTGATCTCCCCAGAGAATCCTCAAGTGGGCTGAACTGTGTAACCTATGATTCCGTCTGGCTTTCCTGTTCCCTCAGCATTTCTTAGTGTGAATATAATGTAGAGCTAAAATGAACATGCCAGAAAGAAGATGAATTTTGTGTTATTTTTCAAAATTGCATCAGACAACAATATACATTAATTAGTGCACGTGCATTAATGATCCATACTGTAGGTATATGATGGAATTTGTCTGAGTAAAGCTAGTCTTTCTCAGTGTATAAGTTATAGTAAAATGTAGCAAGATCTAATTGTCATTTGGGTAGAAATACAGGATACAAGAAATCAGAGCCCAGAGAGGGAAAAAAATTGACTAAGTAACTATATATTTGTCTGTAGAAAGTCAAGACTGATGATATACAAATATTCAGTCCACACCTTGAGTCCTAAATTGTGTAAGGATTTTTTTTTTTTTGCTGGCAGAAGACTAGAATTTCTACCAAATGTACCTGATTCATTGGAATGTCATGATCTAGATATTTTGAAAATTATTCCATAGTTAAGAGAAACTTTTTTTTTTTTCTTTTGAGATTATATACTGATGCCACTGAAGAAAAGAAAAGTAGGGACTTTTTCCTTTGAACCCAGATGGCATTTAATGGCTACAAATTACTGTACTAATCACTGCAAATTGCTTCTGGTCATATCTCAATACCTTTCTTGTGTTGTTTTGGGATCAGTTTAAGCCAATCTAACTGTAAGTAATCCAACCTCAAGTACTGTTGGCTCTACATATCACAGAGCTGTGCTAGGAGTCAGTCCAGCTTTCTGATCCAACTGAAAATGGATCTTTTTTTGTTGTTGCATGTTTACTTTTCAGTTGTAAAGAAAGCTGCTCTGGCTGCTAGAACACCAAAACTGATGCAAAGAGAGCAGAGGGTGTCCATTTCCATGGCAGGGTGATCTTAACAGCCTTTTGGGAAGTAAGTGCTGTTGCCTAGATCTTTGGAGGTATGAGCATGAGAAAATCAACAGCAATATAATTGCTGATACAGGAAGTGTATTGTCCTTATGTACTGTTGTAGGTTTTTTCTTAGCTGGTAAATCATTTTGTTTCCTTTCTCTCACCTGATTTGCTTCACTTTCTGGCCTCTTTTGACCCTGTAAACAGCACTACTGACAGAGTCAGTTGTAAGAGATGACAGCTCTGGGTTCTGATCACGGGTTTGGTTGCAAAGCTTTTTCTTCAGAAATGCATAACCTAATTTCTATCTACCCTTACCACATTTTCTCTCCTGTTGCTTTCCCCCAGGAAGCAAGGCAAGAACACTTCCCTGTTCTCCTTCTTCTCTTTTCAGTTTTTTTTTTCCTCTTTATTTCTGTCTTTAGATCATGAGCAAAGTGAGAAAAGGAACTGAACTAGATAGTAGAGAATTCTTCAACTGCAAATAGTATTTTGTATGAAAGATAGATTTTAGAGTTAAGTTTTGTTTAGGAGGTTGAGAATACATCTGAGAACATTTCTATCAGAGTCTAAAAAACAATTGTCTTGCTCTTCAAAGCATATATGTCTAGCACCAAGTAGCCATGTAAATTTTGCATATTTGATCTATGACTTATCCTGGGAATGTGTTTCAGAAACAATTCTCCAGAGTGAACTATCTCTTGATTTAGCCAGGTTTTTTTTGTGAGATCCTGCCATATGAGCAACCTTCAGTGTTGAGTTCCTGCCCACTGAAGCAGCCTGAAAGCCTCCACTCATTAGCAGAGGTGAACTCTTGGTTCTGCCTTGTCAGTTTATGTATCATACGACTGAGGTGGTGTCCAACTGCATTAACATAACTTTGCGTAGAAAATATTTCCAGTGCCAGAATTGCCCCAGACACCATGTAAAGTCTTATTATAGTGATGAATTTCTTCTCCAGAGTTATTCATTGCTCCAAAGAGAATGCTTGTCAAGATTAGTTAAACCATCCTTTTTGCGATACACCTGCGGTAATAATTACACAAGCTTTATTGGATATGGATGCCTTTGAAGGATTTTTCATTATCCATGCATTAATTGAAATTGTACTTAAAGTATTCAAGATCCTTAATCTGCACAATATAGATTATTAATATAGTTTATTAAAAAACATACTAAACTATGCTTTAGAATTATAGAATCATTTAGGTTGAGAAAGACCCTCAAGATCAAGTCCAACCATTAACCTAACACTACCAAATCCACCACTAAACCATATCTTTAAGTGCCATATCTACACAAGGGATAGTGACTCAACCACTTCCCTGGGCAGCCTGTTTGAATGCTTAAAAGTTGAGAGTCACTCACAATAATGATGATGATCATAAATAATAGGTTCTTTTATGCTGAATTTGACTTAAGTTCCCATAATGGATATTTAAATGAAATTCACAACTAAAATTCAGACAAGTTATTATATGATTTTTGCTATGAATTATTGTGATTTGATGGGAGTATGAGAACTTATATTAATACATACGATGAAGCTATTTTTTTCTGGTTAGAAACTAGACATTGTGACAATTAACACAGGATGTAGTATTGCTTAGATTATTCAAATACAAATATTTTAAGCTATCTATGCATTTGAGAACTGAAATCAACACCTCATCAATGAGCTATAAAATACAACAAATATTCTTGAGGCCTTTGAACACTTGACTTTTTTGGTCTTTCTTTAAAGAACTCTTACTTTCTTGTACAACAGAAGGCCAGCGCTAAGATAGAAACTGTTCAGTTCCTTTTTCTGTTGCTCTCACTGTCTTCTGGTTTCTCTGTCTTTCATTTTATATTTTATGATGAGACACTTACCTTCCTTGACTTACATGGAGTCTTCTAAAATTCTGAAGAAGCTTCTATATGATTTGTCTGGTAGAAGTTTCATGTACTCTTTCATACATTTCCAGTTTATGAGAAAGGAAAATGCATCCCTGAAGGAGTTTTGTGTGAAAAACGAAAGACTAGCACCAAATACTTTGTGATTTGTTGTCTACCTCTTTTTTTTCACTCTTTTACCTTATCTGGCAAAGAAACTCTGTAAATAGTTTCATTGAATGCTTGAACTTCTGTTCAACTCTATCCAGGTAGTTATTGTTCAAGTGTATTTTTATTCAAATTGAATTGCCAAGGAATTTACTTGGATTGAACAAAAACAACAGTTTGGTTCCTTAGTTTATTTTATGGCTACGTAAAGATGCAGCTTTTATTCCTTGAAGATCAGAGACACTGAGCATAGATGTGCAATCCAACAATGGTATTCAGGCAAGGATCTGGCTACTCATAAAATCAGAGGTTAGCAGAGGAAACACTGAAATTTCCATTATAGCTTCCTCTTCCAGTCATGGATGCCTCTTAAAAGAAATCTCTCTTCTGAAATTAATAAGAAATATTTTTTGTACAGCCTGTTTATAATGAATAAGATTTGGCTGTCTCAGTAGCTGTCTTTTCAAAAGAGGACTGAAGGGAAACTGTAAAGCTCGTCTCATAAGTAGTATTGAGGCCATTATTTTTTATATTCTTATTCAGCTAATAATAGATTTCTGGATTTATTTCCAAGTTAGAGCTTGATTTCTAAATACTCCATATAAATTTCTTAACACTTCCAGAAAACATTAAGACTCCTGTTCTTAATCTTCAAGTCTTCAATTTTTGTTTCAGAAATACAGAATTGCTGTGATAAGTTGAAACTCTAACTTTTAGTGGAATAAATCTAACAGCTAAACCACCAGGACTGACAAATGTTACAGGTGTAATAGCTTGTGATTTTAGATGGTTTTGTCATTTTTACATTTGCTAACATTAGTGATGGAATCTATTAATTAAAAACCTCCTCTTCCTATGTATTTCTCATTCAGATTTTTAATATTCTGTTTTCTTACACAGTATTCCATTACATATTTTAATAATTTTATCAAATGTTAATATATCTGTTTTTTCTTCATAGGTAAAATGTATACCAAAGGTAATTTATTATTCTTTGTCAATGTAAGAATTGTAAAGCAAGGCATGACATCCCTAAAATGATAATGAGTAAAACCAGAAATAAGATGTATTCCTGAAGTTTCTCAAAATGTGTAGAGTAGGACTGTAGTAGCAATAGATTGGTAAACTGAAAATTTACCAATAGATCGGTAAATTGATCGGTAAAGACAGAATCTCAACTGTTGACTGAGAGAATTTAATAGGAAGACAAAATAAGATCCTGTGTTTTTGTCTTAGAGCTGAAAAACAGATGCCCACAGATTATTTGTTTTACTAGGAAAGATGTAGTTTTTGAAACATGTAGGGCAAATTTCTCCTCCCTGTGAAATGTAGATAGCTGCTGTCTTCTCACAGTCATCTAGTTGCCTTTACTGGCACTGGAAAGAAACTGAAAGGTACTAAAAAGCGATTCTTCCACATTACCTTAACTAACTGTCATAAAAGGACAGTGTTCTCCTGAGCTACAGAACTTTTCCTGACAGTAAAGAGTCTGAGATTAGTACCTTGGTCTAGATGCTTAATGTGTAGGTGGCTGCATGTGTATAAGATGAATCATGTAAGAATTCTATTCAGTGTGTAAGGACTAGACAACTTTCATATGTGTATAAACAACAATATGACTTTAGGGAGAGGTTGTGATTAAAAAATATCTGTTTGCAAGTTTGGTAATTTTGCAAGGAATAATGTGAATAATTTGAATTCCTGTCTGACTTAAATAGCACTGTGGGAATATTTGCCTTATTTTAGATTATTGGATTAAAGGCTGTGAAGAGTTTATTTTCTTACATGTCAGCACTGAAATGAATACAAAAAACAGAAAGAAAAATATCTTTCAAATCATAGAGAAAGCTCACAGTTTGGCTTACAGTCTGAGTTGGTCTATGGCCAAAATTCTGATCTGTGTTTGTAAACATCATATTTAAAATCTTGAACTGGTCACAGTGAACCAGTAATTGCAAAAGCCTGTCTTTCAAAAGCAAGAGTAAAAATAACAAACAATAAACACATATTTGCTTTGCTTATGTGACTCTATCTGCTTGATTGTATTAGAGATTGAGTATGTTTATCCTTCACCGGCAGGGCAGATGTTGCTGTGTCATCTGCTGTATAGCTTGTCATATTTTTTTTACATTTATGAGTCCAATTAATTTTTTTATTAAATTAGAGTGACAGGTGTAGGCTTTTAATGTATGCATCAGTAAGGTGTTTGCATATTTTTTTAGAAGTATTTGGTAATCTTGACATATTCTATTCCAGAATTTTCACGGAAACTTTGAATTGAAGAGTACAGTTCAGCAAATTGGATCATTAAAACTCAGTAGGTGTTAATCAAGAAATTGTGAAAAATCTGAGGATAGATGCAGATTACCATTTCCAAACTGTCGTCAAGCTTCACTTTTATGTTGTCATCCTCTAAGATAATATTTGGATTTTTAAAATTGTGATATGGTTTAATTTACAACTTTTAGAGAAATTCTTAATGTGTTTAGAGGAAAAGGACAGTTGTTCAAAGTAGTTTGTTTGATTGGTTGTTTTTACTGATTTGAAAAAAGATAGCAAGAATAAGACAGCAAAAGAATTGACATAGTAAATTTTTAGAACATGTACTCACCTTTAAGTCTGAAGATAACAACACTGTTGATTCCTGTTTCTTCAATTGTATAGTTAAGTTCTATTCTTATGTTTGGGTTTCTTCATGTATATGGGAGCTTATTAGGCTGACACAGTGAAAGTAACAGAAAGTAAAAAAAGTAAAATTTGCCCACATCCAGAGCAAAATTCTCTTTTGCAAATATTGGGCTTATTGGCTACAAGGTGAAACGGATGGGAAATTATTAAAGCTGAAATGGAATGGAATAGAATATAGTATTTCAGTTGGAAGAGACATACAACAATCATCTAATCCTATTACCTGAACACTTCAAGGCTGACTATTAAGGGCATTGTCCAAATGCCTTGTAAACACTGACAGGATTGGGGCATTGACCACCTCTTTAGAAAGTCTGTCCTAATGTTTGCAAGTTGTCTTAGAAAATATTGTTAAAAAATCGTAATTTGTGACCCTACATTCTGAAGTAATAATGTTGAAGTGGATCATTTAGAGACTAAAGTAAAATGTATAAAGAAATCTCTATTAGAAAATAATGTAAAATCATTGAATCATAGAATGGCTTAGATTGGAAGGGACCTCAAAGATCATCTAATCCAACCTCACTGCCATGGGCAGGGACACTTCTCAACTCGACCAGGTGGCTCAAGGCTTCATCCAATCTATCCTTGAATATCTCCAGGGATGAAGCATCCACAACTTCTCTGGGCAATCTGTTCCACAGTCTTGCCACTCTCATATTGAAGAACTTCTTCCTAAGATCCAGTCAAAACCTGTTCTCCTTCAGTTTAAAACCATTTCCCCTTGTCCTATCGCTGGATACTCTTGTGAAAAGTCCCTCTCCAGCCTTCCTGTAGATTCCCTTCAGGTATTGGAAGGCAATTATAAGGTCCCTCCAGAGTCTCCTCTAGACTGAACAATCCCAACTCCTTCAGCCCGTCCTTGTAGCAGAGGTGATCCAGCCACTGTATCGTCTTTGTGGCCCTCCTCTGGACTCATTCCAACAGATCTATGTCCCTCTTATGGTGAGGACATCAGAACTGGATGCAGTATTCGAAGTGGGGTCTCACAAGAGCAGAGTAAAAGGGCAGAATCACCTCTCTTGATCTTCTGGCCACACTCCTCTTGATGCATCCTAGGATACGGTTGGCCCTCTGGGCTGCATGAGCGTACTGCTGGCTCATGTTGAGCTTCTTGTCAATCAACACCGTCGAGTCCTTCTCTTCAGGGCTACTCTTAACCCATTCTGTACCCGGTTTGTAATTGTGCTTGGGATTGGCCCTACCCAGATGCAGAAAAGCACATGCAGAAATCTATATAATGCTTGAAGTATATTGTTCCAAACACATTATATGTCTCTGTCTTGTACACTTTCAGGCTACATTTTTAGTAGCAAATAAAACAGACAGGGATCATTTTTAGAGTCAAAGTCACTGGTCTAAAGCCTCTTTTCCATCAAAATTAGGTGATCATGCGCAAACACCCTATTAGGAATAGTCTTTGATATGTACTTTACATACTTGACATCTCCTGAGCTATTAGCTTGAGATGGAGCTCAGGTGTCATTTGAGAGGTTATTCCTTAAGACAAGGCAAAACTGTTCCAGGTCCCATGTTAACAGATGGTATGGACAATTACGGGCCTCCATTCTGGTGCTGTTTTGTTAACTGTAACAGGTGAATCATAGTCTTGATTTGGATATAAGTTAGTGAGAATCTCTAGCAGTTTTGCTAAAATATTGTTAGTAGAATGAATTACGTCTGATTCTACTCTTTAATAGAAAAGTTGACTGAAGAGGTGGATATTTTTTTCTTTTCTGTCCTGCTTCCAATCTTTTTTTATTAGTTGTACTGGTTCAACTTAAAGCAAATCAGTTGTGGGAGGAACTTGTGAAAATATTTATAAAACCTTAAATTTCTAAACTGGAACTATATTCTTCTTTCTATGCTTCTTGAATAAATAAGTTGCCATTGATCTCATTAAGCATTACGTATTTCAATACCTTTGTGAATCTAGGCTTAAAGATACACAAGGATAAAAAAAAAGTAAGAAAAAAAAGTTAATTCCAAGTAAGACTATACACAGAACAATCTGTGGCCATTAAAGTTTAAAGAATCTGAAATTTCACTATGAAAAAAAAAAAAAAGGAAATACAACACTAAAAAGCGGTTAAATGTTACCCATCTAGGAGCTTGGACTAAAGGAAAGCCAAAGTAAAATGCAAATAACACACCGATGGTTTAATAGTTGCCATCTGTTTGAAACTAAAATATTATATTTGAACTTTAAATATGCAGTGCTTTTCTTTTTGTCATACTAGTGTTTCCTGCAGCATTATAAATGAGGACTATTAGATAATTGATGTTACTTATAATTTTAATTTCAAGTGAAATATTTCATTAGTCTGACAGTGACAAAAAGTAATTATTTATTTTTTCTTGGAAAAAAAAGAATTTTTGGTGTCTTTGTGTTCAAGGACAGCAAAATAAACACACTCTTTGTTCTGATATTTTCTACTGTGCATTACTGATTTGTAAATATATATTTGGATCATATTTTAAATTATGACTAATTTCAAACTTATTTCCATAGTGAACACTGTATATTTTGAAATGAGTTTTTAAAGTAGGACCCAGAATGATTTCTCATTTGCTTCAAAAATTCAAAACCAGATCTACTTTGCATAATTTTGTGTAGGCAATGGTTCAGTATAAAAGGAACAAATGCTCTTCTTTTCCACACATATAAATGATGACTATGCGTGTTTGTCTGCATAATTTGCACACAGCATTTCCCCTGAAGGTATAGGAAACACACTGCTATTTCACTGTGCCCCTTTTGTTCAAGAGGAAGTAGTGTCATTGAACAGAATTGTCTCATCAGACACTCTACACAAGTGCCAAGTTGTAGCAATCAATAGGGAAATCGCAGATGTGAAGGTTAGTTGGCATCAAGGAATATGAGTGGAAGACTTTCCTATGGGAAAAAAAGTACTTTATTACACTTCATCTATATTAAGAATATTGATTCTATCAAGCTTTCAGAAAATTAGAATATGATGGCTTTTGCGACACCAGCTCTGAAAGAGTCACTGTAACAACTGTTAAAAAGTTAGATAGATAACTGTCCAGGGAATTGTACTAAGTGATCAGGATTTTATTAAACTGGAATGTTGCAATTTTTTCTCTCTCTGAAGAAAGTAGATCCAGTGCAATGACTCTGGGACAAGTATTGGCTCCCTGGGTGGTCACTATATTGTAGATGGGTGTAAATGATGCTTTTGGAGCATGTTCATATTAAAGAAACATGTTGTCTGTTCTCTAAAGCACAAATATTTAAAGAATTTTGTTCAGAAAGTTACTTATTTTGCGGCTAGAGTGGATATTTATGCTTGCCTCTTTTTCTGTACAGTATAAGCAAGTTTTAAAAGTCTGTCCACACAGGAACTGCTGCAGAAAAAAATGAGTTTCAATACATCAATCAAGTGGATGGTCTTTAGAGAGATTGTCCTACGGGGAATGGCAAAATTGGAGAGTCAAGTAAAGAAGAGTGATGTTAAGCTGGCAAGTCAGTGGATCATAGATAGTATTTGTCAGTATGAGAGCTTACAGTTGCTGATAGCAGTTGAATGTTTTCCTAAGTAAGCTGTAAAAACGAGCAGGCATTACTGAGGATAGAATATTTGGATGGAAATATTCACTGATGGATGATTTTGTTTATTCATCTCGCAAACCTGTGAGATTCTGTGTTTTTAAGAAAGTGAATTAGAGATTTTGTGTGCTTGAGACTAAACATAGGTGGGTTTTGCCTTAAAAAAAGCCCAACTCCTTAATCATATATCTTTCTCTAAGAATAACTCTAGTTACAGGGATGGATACATGTTTCTTATAAAACATTGAAGCAATTTTCTCACCTCACTGGTCCTTAAAATAAAATACTCCTTAATGGAATTTCTGCCCCTAGTCTGCTCAATTAATACTTAGAGCAAATTATATTTATTGGCAATACAAAGGAAGAATCAGCATTAATTATCTAAAAGCACCTTTCTGATCAAAATCCAGCATGGATTGAAAATTAATTGTCCCTGGTCCCTGAGCTCTGTTCAGACTAATAAACAAATAATTGCGCTAGATCAGACGCTGAATCAAAGGTTGCACCGACAGTTTACGTATTTCATGCCAGAATGGAATTTCGTTTGCTGAGTATTCAGCAGCGCTTCAGCATCTTGTGCCTCCAAAGTTCACAAAAAGGCACTTTGACATTAAGAACTTAAATGAACATCACATGGTATCTGTCAGATTGCTCTTTCATCTTAGAATGCTGTGTAATGATGTTTACTAGCAAGTTGCTTCTGCCTTCAGTGCTTACAGATACATTTAGCGACAAGAGAAAATTATTTTGCTTTTGGCTTTAAAGTGAAGCTGAGGCATTCCTGTCATGCAGAAGCCCAAGATTAACTATTCTGTACCTCAATAAACATAGCTGAAAGCATCATAAATATCTGCTAAATCATCTCTTATCTCATTGCATTTTTGCTACTTTGGAACAGCAATTTATCAAAGCAAGAAAAACGGAGATAACAATAAAATTTAGAGCTGTATCTAACATGTAAAGTCATTTACAACCTGAACTTTATTAGGCTTTTATTTTAGCTACCAAATCTGTATTAGTAATGGGGGAAATAACCTCATATAATTACACTGAAAAAAAGTAAAGTGTCAACTTCTTGAAGTTATGAAAATCTTTAAGCACTTGAGGCTGAAATCTTCATCCTTCTTAGACTAATATGCGTGGACATAGACAAACCTTTTTTTCTGTTGCTGTATTACAGTGCTTCCGTACTTGCTCAATACAGAAGGATGTGTTTCTTTCAGCCTATCATATTGCATATGTGCACTGAGATTTAGGGTATGATATGACATATAAATGAGCACTCTGAAAGCTATTTACCTGGTCTAAAATCTGTTGCTTTAATCAAGATTGCTTTGGAAGTGTAATGACACCCCTTGTATATTTTTAGTTCATTTATTACATAACTTTTATGAAAAGCACTGAGTATTGTAGCTTTCAGAGTGGGAAAATATGGTGTGAATATATGTAATACGGAGCACATTCTCTAACTCTGTTTGTATAAATCCCATTAAAATTAACATTTTGCAAACTATCATTAAAAATGAGGAGAAAAAAACGGAAAATCTCTGCAGACCAAGAGTGACGATACTTGATTGTCATTGTAGGTAGGTGTCTCGTTTATTAAATATTGCAATTTAGCTAATTAGACTATACAAATGTATTATTTTTCACTATAGGTCTCCTGACAGTTTTCTGAAAATGGTAAGCATTTTAATTGATTATTAAAACAGTAAAGTCAAAAGAATTAAGTTAAATTTATTTTCCCAAGAAACTGCATTGTAGTAATGCAGTAAACAATTAGGAATAAAGTTGCATCAAAGCTCAGCTGCAGGAAATTTAACACTTGTATGTAAATAGGTACCATGAAGAAAAATGTTAACCAGAAGAATCTGATTCTGTACTTAGTGTAGGATAACTTTTTATGATAATCCTAAATCTAAGATTTTTATTTTTTTGTAATCCCATGCATTATCAAAACAATTATACCAGGTGAAGCTTTACACACTTTAGTAAGGACAGTGGTTTTACTGCTGTCTTTTTGAGCTCTGAAATTTGTATCCCTATGCAACTATGTCCCAGTGGATTGTGCTGTTTCCAGCTAACAGATGCATGTTAGATCAGATGATTAATTTGCAATTGTAGTCTTCTATATATAGTTACCAAATGATCCAGTTTGCCAGAATACTTTTCAACAGATAATACATGAAAATTTGCTGCAGGATGTTCACAGATTATTGATGTAGAAATATACGGAATGAAAACAGCAATGCTGTTGCTGGTGTCAACAAATACATGTCATTAATAACTTTGGGGTATCATCAAATTCACTGTGTCTAACTGAAGCAATAAACTAACAACAACTGGCATTTGAAAGATCTCAAGGAACATATAGAAGCTTTTATACTTTAATTTATACTTAGGAAGCATTAAATAATACTAGAATGTCTGTTGAGCTAATTTCCTTTATGGAATCAGCTGAACCAGATCACTCCTTTTGGATTGAAAAACATTCAGCTCTGTCTTCTGGTTCTCTTTATGACCTTGATTGCTCAAGATCAATTTAGTTTCTTGGGACATTCTGAAAAAAAAAGAAATCTTAAATTAGAGCTAGTGCTTGTGAATAAGTGTTCTTTAAATTCTACCTATACAGAAAATTATTTTTGTCCTACTATATTGTCCAATATAAAATGTCATACACCTACGCAGTTTCTAGTGAAATTAGTATTAATATACTAATATATGAACTAATATATAATTAGTTCTCTCTGCTGTTTACAAGGCTCATTCCTATGTTAACTTCAAAGACTTGCAGCTCAATTACCAGTTAACTATCTTTCTAGTGACAGTGGCTCCTGTTGTGTGGGTTTCTTTTTTTGATTAGTTTTTACTGTCTTACATTTGTTTATCTCCAACATCCTAGACACTGTATTAATATGGATGTACATTAAAGCCATAGTGCAATTCAAATAGTTAAAATCTAGGTGGAATTATCTATGTGCTGAAATTCATAAAAATAGAACTCCCGCCATTCACATTGCATGAGAAGAGGCAGTAGATGCTCTGAAACATCAGTGATTTAGTTTTAATGTGGTGGCAAGACTTCCTCTATGCAGTAGAATCCCACATGTTAATGGGATGATCTGGCTACCATTTTCTGCAATAAACAGTTATTCAGCTTCCACATGTCCAAGCATCTTCCTGTCATGGAAAGCTTTTTCCCTGCATGGTCCATCTCGGGTCTTAACAGCTTGCTTGCCTCCAGCTCTTCTGGTTACTTGCTCAGTTTTGTATCAACGAAGTGAAGTTTGTACATGGCTGGTATACACAAAGTATTGAGCTGTTATTATTAATGAGACAGTCGTACAGAAACAAATGTCTGTACAACAAAACCAACAAAAAACAAAGAGTAAACAAAAACCCTCCAAAATAACCAAAAAAAACCTCACCCAAAACCCCTACCAGTATACAAACCAGAAACAGAAAAAACATGAAGTAAATTAACACTTAACTGTGCATCCTGAATCTGTAGCAATTTAACCAGTATCTTAATTAAACTAAACTGACCAGAAAATCTGAAATTTGCGCTTTTTGAAGTTCGTAATGCATAGAATTAGCCCATTGAGTCTGATTTAAATCATGCACATTTATGTTCAAAAACTCTGTTTTCTGTCTTAAATCACCCCAAAACCCAAAGGAACTGGGCTGTAGGGTTTTCTAAATATTGCAATTGGCTAAAATAACAAAGAATCCAATCCAAATTAGGAAAAAAAAACACATTCTGACAGAGAACATTTCTTTTTTTTTAACATATTTTCCTTAGTGTCTCTTCTATTCTATTGGGTTTTTTTGGTTGTTGTTATTTTGTTTTGGTTTTAATTTGAGGCAAAATGTATTTCTAAACAAGAATTACTTTTTAATGCTGATGGCATTTCACAGAAAGAATTCCCTGAAACAAAGCAGAAGTGTTGTAAGGCTTTGAGTCTTATTCTTTCAAGTAGATTTGCTATTTATTTATCCCTGCTAACCAGGTTAAATTCCCTGAAAATTTTAAATACCTTGAAAACTTTCTGCTTCAGTCGTATGTATATAACTTAGGTTTTATTTAAAGATGTGCTCCTGTGAAGGGATAGCCTATCCCTACTGAAGTTTAATGGATTTCAAATTAAGGGGAAAATTTCCATGCATTTACAAGGGTTTTCTCTAAAAAGGGAGGATAAGATTAAGGAAAAATAATTGTGTTTCTAATAATATAATCTTTGTTAAGAGTTACCTGTTATGAATAAAAAAAATAAAAAAAAACAGTTTCAAGTGAAAAGGGATCTTTTTGTTTACTGTGGTTACTATCATCCTCCTTAGATGCTACTGGCTTCTGGCTACTTTTTTAATGCTACATTTATAGCACTATAGTTTTATTTCATACACTATAGTAGTTCTTTTAAAACATTTATGCTTAATTCTTTCAATGTAAATGGTTATTTTTATACTTTTCTATGCTAAAGATTATGTGTAGTGGTGTAATAAATTTATTACGTTTGTTTGAAGAGCTATTTTCAGAATTAACTGTCTCAGTTGATTTCTTTGCTTTTTATTCCTGAAAAACAAATGTAATTAGACCATATAAGAGCTTGGTTCCTTGAAAAATTATCTTGAAAGTAGGAAGGTTGAATTATAGAAGCACACACAAGCTAAAATACGATATATTTTATCTGTGTCCTATTTTGTTGTGCTTTTTAAACTTAAAAAATTGATTTTTATGCTCAGTTATCTTTTTCAGACAATAAAGAAGAAAATTTTCAGATTCAGGTAGGCAGCATTCAAGTTTATCAGATTTCTGCCTACAAAATGATTTTGTGGAAGAGTTACTCTTATCAGAAATTTAAAAAAAGTTAGTTATGTAAATACTAAGAATAGTGCTGGTTTGAAGTGTTCCCAGATAATTTGACATAAACAAAAGAATTATTGCTTTCTTAACATCTTTAGAATTTAATATTTCCTATATTAAAAAAAAAACAACTCATATTTTTAGTATGTGGCTACAACTGATCATATAATCTTGTAAAAAATAAGCCTATCACTTTTAAATCAGAGCTGATCAGTCTGCCACAACAGTTCTATAATGTTGATTCCACATCAACAGGAGACCACCACTGTCATTGGATGTTATTGTAAAGATATAACATCTATGTTATACCTTTCCATCTGCCTAGCATTGATATTTGTCACAGAGAGCAGAGAAGTAAGTGCTTATTAGGTGGCCCTAGATCAGAACACTATAATCCTTTTTCAAGTTCAGAAAGGGAGAACACATCTATTAGGTTTCAGGCCTGAGGTTTAGGAGTGTGGTGTATTTTTTTATTCCTGAGTAAATTTCTCTTTAAATTAGGTACTGTGAAACTACCTGCAATGTTTTTCTTCATTGTATTTCTAATCTCTGTAATCCCTTTGTGTCATTTCTGCACAATGATGAGGTTGTTAAACAAAACTAGACCTAACCCTAACCCCTTTAGTCACTTACGCTAAGTCCTCTGTCATTAGCCTTATGATTCTTTTGTTTTAAGTTCTTTCATTATGATTTAAAGCCATTAAAGCCATGGTTTAAAGAAATAATTTGAATTAATTTTATTATATGAATTTTATGAGACATTGATGCTTAGATTTACATGTACTCCGGCTTTTCAACAAATCTCATAGCCTAGTCTGGTCCTTCCTTTGCTTCTTGACCACAGAATGGCTAATTATTTTTCGGCTTTAAATCCTCATTTAGTGAGAATTATCCAAGGCAAATAACATATGGCTAGTGATATCCTACAACATGCCATTCTTTAGCTCTTATGTAACTTTATTTCATTCCAGCCCATGGAAATGGTTGACAATATACAAAGTACAAATTTATGAAAGCAACAAAAAACACGCTTCCTTAAATTAATGTGAAAAATAAAATTAATTTACCTTTATTCTCTCATTTCTTAGTGGAGAAGATAGGGAGTGGCAGAGGACGCCGTAAAAATCTGTTCAGGCCCAGTGACATATTTTCCCACAGGGTAAAAATGATTTCCTGGTGTCTAGCGAAAGCATCTTGTCCTTGTAGTTGAAAGTTCTCCCAGTATTTTTTTTATATGCACAGAAAAGCAGTTACCAACACACAGAAAAATATTTCAATGGAAAAATCACATCAGGTTAGTAGATTCCTCTTGATGAATTTATCTGAAATTACTCATCTTTCTGTCCATAATCATTCATCTTGCCTGACTTCAGAGGACAGAAGCTAGTCATCCAACCTGACAAATTCTTCTAGTTGACTTTTATAGTTAGTATAAGATTGTAATAGCTGACAGAATTGTTCTCTAGAGATAAACTCTTTTTCCATTTCTGTTGAATATCAAGTGAGTCTCTATGAATGTTTTAGCTCAGAATACATGAGTAACTTTTAAAGATCTAAAGCAGGCAGCATGATTTTCTCCCTAAATGTATTTTTCTTTCATTTTCATTGTTGTTTTCATTGTAGCATTGTGTACATATTTTCTGAAGTTTAAGTTTATAAATGGTGTCCTATCCCTTTGAGATAGGAGAGCTGGATACCTCATGTAGTTTAAGAAACTGGATATTCTGCGTCCTCTTTTTTTTGCTCTCTTCTAGGTGACCAAAACCATATCTTTAGTTTTGCTGATTAACAACTCAGTCTACTATAATTTTTACAATACTACCTTACAGTAAAAAGTGCTGAAGGAAATAAATCTGAATTTGTTACAAAATATTCTTATTTTAAGATAAACTGTAGTGTTGATATATTGATTAGAGTATTAATATTGCATTCAGTTTTGATAGTCCTCCTCCCTAATTGACCTTTCTAAAATTATTCAAATGAAATTATACATCCATTGTTTCTCTTCCTAAGATGTCATCTGTTTCACAGGAAACTTAGGTAACTAATTGCTGTTTTAGCCAAAGTACAACGTTTATATTCTCGGGTGTCACCCGTCCCTCAGTCAGCAATTTCCTTAGTTTCCTAAGAAAGTTTGCTTCTGCTGTTATGTGTTAATGACTAAGTCTGACTATTCTGAACAGATAAGTGCCTACTTCTAAATCCCTTTGGGGGCCTAACGTTCCTCCAGGGACTGGTCTGCAAACAGGATGACTGCATCTTCCCTTACTGCTACAATGACAGCAGTGCTATTATAGCATGGTTTTAGCTGATGAATCATTTTCTAGAAGGTATATCTGAATTTTGTAGTGTTAAGATATTGAGAGGGGAGAAACTTTTCAGTCCATACCATTTTTGTGGATTATTATGAAAGGCAGATCAAATAGACTGATAGATTAGCGTTCTAAAATTATAAAATTAACATTATAAAATCACACCTGAAATTTCAGTGATTGCTTCACTAGTGTATGTATGTGTTTGTTTCATCCCAAACAATCCCAACTCAATTTAATCAGATAGAGTGTAAGTTTTCTGTCTTTTTGTCAATGTGATACATTCAGGATGAAAAAAACATTCTATACCATTTATTTCTGCATCCTATTTATACTGCATTAAACAAATTTCGGCTTTAGTCAGTCTATTTAGTCTATTTCTTTCTGGTTTCTAACTTGATTAGATACACTCCCTCTCCTTCTTGGTATAAAGTGAAGGTATAAAGTAGCAGAAATATGAGGCCATTCTACTTAGAACAATGAACATTAATGTTTTTTTTGTTAAAAAAGAAAACAAAAAGGAAAAGACAAAATTACCACTTCAAAGCAAACTATGGATATCAGACGAACTAGGGTAGCTTTAATTTGCACTCTGCCTATTTGAATAAGGTATTTAACATAGTAATTACTTGAGTATTCATGTTCAATAATTGCTATAGCACATCTGCAAAGAGTCTAATTTCCTTGCCTTAATATCTGTAAAATATACGGTATATTTTCTGTTCATATTATTTAATCTTCTATTTAGTAAAGGAAAATATGCAACCAAAAAACCAAGGTCCAACAAAACGTGATTAAAAATGTGTGTATTAAAATACAAAACAGTAATTTTGTTTATTGCTATGACTTTCTAAATTTTGCATATTACTATGATGATGCTGATAGTGCACATATTACTATGTAGTGCAAGTGCCCAGTTAGTTCAAGCAAACAAACAAATTAAGAAGTCTTTCAGATGGAGTTGATTTTTGCCTCCATCAAGTGTATCCCTAATAAGAAGTGAAGCGATGGAAAATACCCTATTGGTAGAAGTGAATTGACCTATACTGGAGAGATTGTTTCTGGATTTTACTTTCAAAAGAGTACTTTTCCTGATCAATCCAATCAATTAATAACCTAGGTTAAGATCTGATGGAAGTCTGAGGTCTTAACGTTTATTTTTACACTGTAGCTAAAATCTTTTTGCTTAGCGCTTCTAACGAATTAATCCCAGTCAAGCAGCTGTCACATCCTTGGTGAATGGCTTGTGAACAGATTTTAATGCCAGTAACAAAACAGTACTCCCTTAAGGTTGGTTTGCAATTTTTGTGTCTTTCTACAATGTAGCGCAGAGTGCTTCTGTTCTTGGTTGCATCTTTCTTGGTTTGTCATTTATACCTCAGAGATGAAGAATTCTTTTACATCCCAAATCTTGATCTTATACTTCACATATGTGATATTAAAAGCCATCAATACTCCTTATGACTACACCTGACTTGTTACGTCTGTTAATCTTCCACTTGTTCATACATCCATGATTTAAAGGATGGTGTTAATAAGCAGAGTGTATTTTCTGAACTCTAGATTGTTAGTTGACTCTTTCTTATAGTTGCAGTATTTCTCACTGCCATTTATTAGCTTTCTCAAGAATATGATTCCAGAAAGATAAGCCAGATAATCCTTAACAGTGATATTTAATGACAAAATGGAAATGCCCATAAAAATTTTAGCAATGGCTTATTATAAAATCAGAAAAATGAATCATTAGAACTAGAGGCTGTACTGCTTCCTATTCATTGTTACAAAGCACATGATTATCAAACAACTGCCTGTTGTCTCACGAATCTTAAATTTCTGTTTTTAAAGCTGTTTCTTGTAACATAGTGCATTCTGTCCATCAAGAATATTTTGAAGATGAAGGTCTTTCACTAAAGAAGACAAACTCTCAGATAAGATAATAATAAATATAAATTTTAAAGACTTTAAATGAACATATATGATATAATGAAAAGCTAATTATGATGGGAACGTCTTCAGGGAAAAGAGCTATCTTTCCTCAGATCTTACTGTAGAGAAACATATAATGTTTAGTGCAGACTATTTCTCTCTTCCTGCCTGAACATTGGGGTGTCTACAAGTTCTGTATCCCAGCAGGCATAGTAACCTTGTTCAGTGAGGAAGCCTTTTGCCTCTCTGTTGGAAAGCACACACCACATTAACAAGTATTTGCGATGGTCATAGGTAAAATCCAGAGTAGAACAGACTCTTAATCTGTATGTGGTTGACACCATAGCTAAGTTACAAGGATGAACAAGACCAGTTAGAAATTACTGTACTGTCAAACATAGAATTTAGTGTTTCAGATTTAAAACAAACAAAACAAAACAAAACGGATTGAACAAAACAAAGTACATTTATTTCTCTCAGCCTAGTTTCTACCTGCAGTTTTTCAAACCTCTGAGGCCTTGGAAATTATATTGTACTCTTGTGATTTTGAGAAAATTGTAATTTTCATCAACTGTGATGTGTCACCGATCAGCGGAACTGTTGAAAAAACATGCAAAAGTTGCATATGATGAAATTTTTTTTTTTTAAATGTTTCATAAGAAGCAACTACTTCCAATGAGTGTGAGAGGCAGTGGGTTTAACATATGTATGAACTTTTCTTTGGTTGATGTTGGTGCCACAGATGAGTTTTGCAGGTCCACAACAAAGCTACCCAAAGGAACAACAGTGGCTTTCTGTCTCTGGGGCTGATCCTATGCCAAACAGTCTAAATTATGACAGCTGGTTGGTTATGGCTCCCAACAGTGCTTTGTTAGCAAGAAATTGCCTGAGCACTCCAGTAGTCCAACCATGCTGAGTGACCATATGGAAGTTAAGAATTTGGCATGTTTGCTATTGCCATCATGATACGACAATAGTGAATTCATTGTCCAACACTGTAGAACCACATTAATAACTTCACAGTTTTCAGACACCTTCTCTTAATGGTAATCTCCTCATAGCTTAGGAGAACATGTACTGAAGTTAGTTTAGGGTATTTCTAGCTAAATGAAACCTAGGAGAGTCTAATTATATTGAATCTTTAGACTGTTACTAAAACATCTAAGTCTTGCAACTTTGTCTTATAAAGGCATGAAAATGCCTATATGCTGTAGGAATATGCTCTGTGTTTTTGTAGTTGTGACATTAGAACAAGCAAAACTCCTCCCATGTCTATATCTCTAATTTAAGTAAATCACAGCAAGTGATTAAAAGATACAAATGTAAGCATGGCCTCCACTGAATCATTTAGCTGAGTGTCTTGTTTATGGCAGTAGTCAGTCTAGGGTGAAACATGAGAATATGGCAGACAGTGATACTCACCTGAACCAGCATGATTTGTAGCTCATACCCTTCTTGAGATAAAAGTAGCATCATTATGTTTAGTAAGTTCATTGCCAAAATAAGAGGAACCAGAAAACAGAGACAGAAAGAAACTATAAAGGGAGTGACGAATAGGAGACCAGATGAGACCAAGTCTTCCGATTCAGTTGCATTGCAGAAAGCATTTTATGCTACATTCAGAAGTATGTTTGCTATCTGAAAGAGTGCTGCTTTATAGTGACATACTTGTCTTCCAAACCGTCTGCAAATCACCCGAGTCCACTTTTAGCTTTGTAATAGAAATGCTTATCAGTGTAGTCAATCTTTTTGCTAATGTTTCAGGGTTAGTAGAAACAGGTCTGTGAAAGACCTGATAGGCTTGCAAGTCTCCATTTTCAGATGCAAAAAAAACCTGGCAAAATTTGATAGTGGAGTAAAAGCTGCAAGACTAACTGTCAATGAAGGTAGGGTCTGGAAGAATTATGAAAGGTCAGACAGATTGTGCCTCCAGTGAGGACTTGGCAAAGGGAATAGGATCATTCCTGACATGGGAGAGAGATGGACAGTTTGACAGTTAAGGTCAAGCTTTGTACATTGCTCACCTGCTGCCTTTACTCTGGAAATGATGCACAGAATCTCCCCCAGTTATTATTCTACAGCCAGACCTGACTGTGGCCTTGTAATGGGCTCCAGGAACGCAGTCTCATCTCATCCCTGCTGTTAGCTTTCTCCAACTGTTCACACACCCGGTCAAATAGACCCTATCAAGCTAATTTCACGATGTTAGAGGTTAGACCTGCCTTTTCCCTCATATCTTGCTTGGAGAATTTTGGTTCTAATGGAAGGGATTTGCCCATCTGTGCTGTTAAATGATATATTGAGCTGAAAAAAACCCCACATGTTGAGTAAAAGAACAATGTACATTGTAGCAAAAGCACCTAGAGTGTGTCAAGTTTAAAGTGAAAAGCACTACTATGTGCTGTGTATTTAACTGTATCTTTACCTTCTAGTCTGCAATCACAGCCTACTGATAATTAGATTTTATGTAAGCTGTGTATTATATACTTCATTATGTATTCTGTTATGAAGTTATTTGTGGATTTCACTGTAAAAAAAAAATTGTATCTGTATAGGGATTGACCTTTTAAAAAGTCCTGTAACTTTTATACGTATGTAGCTGGTGGTATGCTGCTTTTCAGACTTACTTTGTGCTAAGGGGATATAAAAGATTTTGGCTTCCTCGGCTTCAGTGCAGGCTTCCTGCTTTCTAATAAGTGAGAAGGGAACAGTGAGTAGCAATCATACTGTAGATAACAATCATTATTACCTGCTTTGCAGTATAGCTCTTTACTAACAGGATATTAAAAGGGTTATTCAGGAGAATAAGACCCATGACTGTGAGTTAGCATGTATATAATCACTCTTCTATCAGAAGTCAGTTATTTGGTTTTACTACCTGGGGGGGGGGCTCTGCTAATGATGTGAAAATTCTATAAGCCATTACAGTAGCTTACCCTGTTTTCTCTTCTGTTAGACCTATCGCACTTTCAGGCCCGAGCCCAAGGCTGGAATCCAAAATTTCTGAGTTCAAACTCTGCTCTCAATTTATTACAAATTTAGGCCACTTAATACCTCTTTTTACTTTTGTTTCTGTATTAAAAGAAAGAGGATGATATTTGCATGCTTCATTGACTGATGTAATTTTTTTTGATATGTATACTAATTTGAAAATGGAAGGTTTAATTTTACATTATTTTCTTTCTCTGTCTGAGGACCCCTCTTGGCAAAAGGAGGTTTTTGCATTGTTTTCACTGACTTCCTACTTCCACATTTTTCCTTCTAAACAAAATTTCAGTGTCTTTCTTTCTGAGCTATCTCTGAAGGCTACCCTGTAAGAAAGCAATGTCTCGTGTCAAAGAAATGTTAAATGGATTCCTACTCCTTTTCCTACATGGATAGGAGGAGAAAAGGCTGAAGGAAGCTTCCACTGGAGAATTCTAAGTCAAGAATTTTCTCCGATTCTTACAGGCACTATGAAATAAAAATATTCATCTGATCTTGAGGTTGAAAGGCTAATACCATGTGCTCTTGTCATACCTAGAAGGTTAGCTAATACTTTGAAATCCCAGGGAAAAAAAGTATGTCATTTCTTCCCCCTGCCCACTCTCTGTGGATTGGGCATAGTTCACAGTTTTTCTTCCATATTGTGATGAATCATTTACATTTCTGGTTTTGATGCAGGTGGATTAAAAAAAAAGGAAAAAGTGAAACGATAGCAACATTTTTAAAAACAAGGATGATAGTCATATTTTTACATTTCACACAAATTATGCTGTTCAGAGAAGAGTTCACAATGCCTTTATTTTCTGCATGACTTCAATAGAAACGAGACCAAAATATGCGAAAGAAGGGAAAAAAAAAATACATGAGGCAGTTAAAATGGAATCCTCTCACAGCAGAAATCCATCCTAACAAATCCTAGAAATACTATCGTAAAGAGATTGCGATGCTGATATCATAGCTTGTCTTTTCACCTGTCTCCTTAGTACAGTGTAAGGTCTTTTACATAAAATCCATTACCTCCTCCCAACAGATTGACTTCAAGGATTACTATGGAAATTAAAAATAGTACAGAATTATGTCACAGAGAAAAATAAGTAAAAAAAATCATACACTAGATTGCCATCTGAAATTAATTCTAGCAGAGATTAAAAAGTAGTGTTAGACAGATCATAAGATCATTGATTGCTGCTGAGGTCCTGGAGTTTACCTGACTCCCAGGTTAATAGCGTATGCTATTTGTCTTCACCCAAACCCAGCATAAAAACATTTGATGCTCTTTAGGAACTTATTAAATTCAAGTAGCAAGTTTAGCATGAATGAGAGTGTGAAAACTCCATCAGATCATTCTATTAAAATAATTTTATATAGTAATATAGATGTTTAGAGGAAAAGGATTCTTCAGTAAGAATCTTCACTTTTTCATATTTTGGAACCCTCTCTGGGTTTTTTTGTTGCTTTATTTTTAGTTTTAAATGCCATTTATATACAAAGTACAGATGGAAAGGTTGCATAGGCCTGTTAGACTTCCATTCATCAACTGTCAGGCAAGTATCCTCACAGTATCATTTAATTCTGATTGGCAGCTGTAAGGGGGGCTCACCCCCATCTCATTTTTTCCCTTAGAAAATTGCTCGCTTTCAGCTTATTATCTCTCTACACTTGGTATCTCATACTATTAAAGCAGTCTGGCAGTACCTGACAGAAAGAAGGTGGAAAATGTGTAGCCTGTAGAGCATATCTTCACTCTGATGCTTTCTTGCTCTTTTGCTGCTCCTGCCACTAGAGCTGCTATTTACAGTATGGAATGGAGTCTTGCTCATAAAGCCTTCTGTCAGCAGTCTTTGATCTGTCGTTAGTTAACTGATAACTGATTAGATAAACTTTCTATGTCCTTAAATTTATTGTGAATAGTTGTTTTCTTTTTAATATGCAAGCTTTGTTCTCCCATTGTTATGGGATTCATGTACTTTGATTACGGACATGGTCTGTGGTTGGCCCTGTATTGCAGGCAAATTGCAATGACTTTTACTGGGTTTTTGTCAGCTGCTGGTATTTAGGCTTGCAAGTATACTTTTAATACTTGTCCCCCTCTCCCCCATCCCCAATCACCCTCTAATAAATACTAAATCAAGAGTAATAGAAGGATTATTGTCTAATAGGTACAGAGAGAAATAAGCAGGAGAAGCTTCAGGATGCCCTGAACAATGGTTCTGATTTCACTATGCAAGAGCTGATGCAGCAGTCAGGACTGTGTCTCACAGCAGTCTCCAAAGAGGAACTATTATCAAAATGAAACAGAGTTTAGGATTGTTTACTTTGTTTTTCAAACTGTTTATTTCAGAATGAAAGTTGTGGATGGAAAAGTCCTCAGGAGTTTGAAATTCTGTTACACGTATTTTCTCTGAAAGACTAAAGGGTGTTATTTTGTAGATTGTGTGACGTTTCTCAATTTGCACAATAGTAGAAATATCATATCAAAGATTCATCAAGTTGTTTTCCAAGATTCAAACCATGCAATGACAGAAAATGTGCAGTGACAAAAATGCTTGCTTGAAGAAACTTCTAAAATTCACTTCCATCCACTAAATTAAGTTCATGGTAAAAAGAATGAAAGCTGATTAAATTGGAATATTTCATCTTTATTTCCTTTTTAAATCTTAGAACATTATCAATTTATTTCCCACTGATGTTTTATGATGATTTTAATTAATCTACACTTGTTGGGAATCAGATTTTCTTAGATATGTTATTTTTTGCTAGCAGAGGAAAGGTAGTAGCAACTATATCATGGAATTGAGCTCTCTGGGCTCATACATGAGTCCACAAAAATATGCTAGAAATACGATGCTGTTAATTGTAAAAATTGCACACTTTGAAAAGGATCACATTTGAATTAGGCTACTTGTGTTCTTCCTGATGAATATCAGAACAAGACTTCTAAGACTTTTTAGTTGTAAACTTTTCATACCAGCTTCCAAATGATTGTCTGTACCCTTTAAACATTAAGACAACTTTATATTATAACAATAAACAATATATATTTGTTTTCTATGTTAGATTCATTGTCCTAGAATGGAATTGATCTAGCCTAAATTCTGATTTCCTGTTTATTCTTACCACATGTTAACACTTGTTAATCTTCTGATTGACGTAAAACAACAGCTTTCTTCACACAGATTTCTGCTACCTTGATTTCAGTAGGCAGGCATTAATAATTATATAAATACATCCTGTATGTATTAGCGTGTGTCTGACATTCTCTCATAAAGATGTTAGGAAGAGCTATATACATTAATGCTATATCTACCTATGAAAATATCCAAATACCTAAGCTCTTCTGTATGTAGAATCATAGAATGTTAGGGGTTGGAAGGGACCTCTAGAGATCATCTAGTCCAACCCTCCTGCCAGAGCAGGGTTACCCATGCCAGGCCACACAGGAACACATCCAGGTGGATTTTGAAAGTCTCCAGAGAAGCAGACACCACAACCTCTCTGGGCAGCCTGTTCCAGTGCTCTGTCACCCTCCCAATAAAGAAGTTTCTGCTCCTGTTGAGGTGGAACTTCCTATGTTCTATTTTAAACCCATTATTTCTTGTTCTATTGCTGGGCACCACTGAAAAGGGAGTGTCCTTTCTTCTTGACACCCACCCCTTAGATATTTATATACATTAATAAGATCCCCTCTCAGCCATCTCCTTTTAAGGCTAAACAGCCCCAGTTCACTCAGTCTTTCTTCATAGAAGAGACATTCTAGACCCTTAATCATCCTCATAGCTCTCAGTTGGACTCTCTCCAGCAGGTCCCTGTCTCTCTTGAATTGGGGAGCCCAAAACTGGACACAGTATTCCAGGTGTGGTCTCACCAGGGCAGAATAGAGGGGGAGGAGATCTTCCCTAGACCTGCTGGACACACTTTTCTTAATGCACCCCAGGATCCCATTGGCCTTCTTGGCCACAAGGGCACACTGCTGTCCCATGGACAACTTACTGTCCACTAGGACTCCAAGGTGTACTAAATACACAGGCACCAAAAAACTTGGGCTCCTGTGCTTTCTGCAAACTGTTGCAACAGTGCTCAAACTGTCTTGAGGTGACAAAAGTGTTAACTACTGTGCATTAAAATTTTTGAACTTAAAGGGACATGTACGAAATTCTCTTGGAAGAATATTGTTGAATAATCAGAGTTGCTTATATCCTTTTTGCCTTTGCCTTTTGTTTTCTTTTGTGCATTGTCTTTACTCCTACAATAACAGGAAGATTCCCTTCTCCACCTTAATTTTGAACAGATAGACCCTAAAAGTTTAAAATGCATCTTAACAATAATAGCAAAACAAAAAATATGTTACCCAAAACAAATAGAAAAGAGAGATGTAAAACTTACATCGTAAAACTTTATGCAATAAACCCTTGTTAAAGAATAATCTTTAACTAAAATCTGAAGTACTTACAGGTAACATTGACATTAAACAGACAAATTTCAGCTTCCTGAGGTGAGAAAAATTTCTTTGCTTATTTGGGTAATTTTATGATACACTTTTGTCTGTGAACATGAAATACAGATGAACTTGCAGAAGAATTTTCAAAGTAATATTGCAACATTTCTTCTCATTTAGCTTTCATTTCTACATAGATCCTTGCCCTTATTATTATCTAATACCCTTTGACCGACTTTCACTCCTGCAGTACCTCATATCATAGCAAGAATTCAGGCAGCCAGATTCCAGCAGTTTGTGAAGTGCTTTGATGATGCAGTCAGTCTTATGCCATGTGTCTTTAAAAGGTCAAATTTTGGTTTATGGAGCAAAGTTTATCCTGTTGTTAGGAACAAATATCCTGGGATTGCTGTAACACATATCTTTGGCCTGATCTGGCTAAACTGCTGTTGAGGATGAATTTATTATTTTTTTCAGGATTCAAAAAAGAGACTTAATTTTGATCTTTGGGTACTAGATCTAAGCAAAAAATGCAGATTTCACTTATTTTTCTTCCACAACCTGTATCTTCCTAGTAATTTCTTAATCACAGAGCTTATTTGAGCTGATTTGTTTCATTGTTTGCATTTCTCCAGAAAGAGATTCAGACTTCAAAACTGGTTTCTTCTATTTTTTCATTTACTTTTATTCTTGGCCCTAAATTCTGCTAATGCATCAGAAAAAATGTAGAGAACTGGCATGCCTGAAAATTTAAGTCTTTAAAATGACCAACAAATAAGAATATTTCTAGTTACCTTTAATTCCGTTAACACATATGCACTAGTTTTGTTCATGTTGGTAACATGCACCTATGTAAAGTCCTCCATAATAATTTGAGTCTTTTGAGTCAGCTCTGCATCTGTCATTTTGGGAAGTTTGTCAAATCTGTTTTGCTCAAAGTTGTTTGTATTTACATGACAATTTAACTGTTTACTTTTCATTACTTTTGGGAAAAGTCCCCTTGCTGTAACATCGAAAGTGCTAGAGCTGAAGTAGGTATTGACCCATAGCCACAAAGCTTTATTTCAGGCATATCATAAGGGAAAGGCTAATGCAGTGTTTGGAAAGGCATATTCTTTTTAATAAAGGATCAATAATAATGTTATTCATAATTTAGGAGAATATTTCTCTGATGAATTCATAGCCCACATGAAATGTAGTTCTCTAGATTGACGTCCTGTATCAGCTACGCTATTCATTTGATCTCTTGCACTTATAGCAATATTAGATAACAACCACAGTGTCTCTGTGTGCATATATATATATGAATTGGATGTGCTCACACATACACATCCAATTCACTTATAAGGTTATGCAATTTTGCTTCAAGCACTTGTCTTGTAAACAATTTTATTCTTTCTTTGTCAATGTTTTTCAGGCCACGGCAAATATGCTACTTTCAAACTGAAATGTCCTGCTAGACTAGAGACCTTTGAGCATATAGGATATCTGCTCAGTTACGTTTTTTATTACTTTTTATCCAATTTTTAAATTCCTTTGCTGTTGCATTAGAGAGTTGTGCCAGGAACTGGTGTCACCATATGTGACAGCTACAGCCAAGAATGAATATATTAGTAATATTGACAGTACATAAATACTTGGAAAACATATGCACACTGACAGCTTGTTATATCTGTGACTGTACAGAAATTAAAATGTGTTCTTAAAAGGTAATAATTTAGAAGTCCTAGTAAGATATACATGATTTATACACCTATATGTGTATCTGGGACACAGAAACAGTTCTTTTGCACTCTGTAAAGTCTCTGCCTCTTTCAGAATGATTCAAGTCTCTTTTGTGGTATCTTATAGAATAAACTGCATGTGTTCATCTATATATGAGGACCCTTCTGTTGTATGTAATCCAAATTAACAAGCAGGTACACATTCAATTACCTGTACCATGCCACATAACGTCATATAGGAGTTTCATAGAATCATAAAATGGTTTGGGTTGGAAGGGACCTTCTAAAAACATCTCGTCCAACCTTGTAGCCATGGACAGGGTTATCTTTCACTAGGTCAGGTTGTTCAAAGTCCTGTCCAACCTGACCTTGAACACTTGCAATGATGGGGAATCCACAGCCTCTTTGGGCAACCTATTCCACTGTCTCACATCCTTCATTATGAAAAAATTCTTCCTTGTATCCAGTATTAATCTATCCCTTGTCCTGTTACTACAAGCCCTGCTAAAAAAAGCCTCTCAATTTTTCTTGTAAGCTCAGTTTAAGTATTGAAAGGCTGAATTTAGGTCTCCTTGGAGCCTTCTCTTCTTCAGGCTAATACCTCAAGTCATGAAGTTTCATGGTCCTTCTCCAAGGAGATGCCGGATGAAGCTTCAGTTGCCTCTCCCAGATTTCCCTGTGTTTGAGTTACTGGGAGACTATAAGCAAACTTTCAAACTCTAAGCTTGTATACATGGGTTTTTACATTGTTGTGAATAGGGCCTGAATCCTGACAGAATGTGCTGCAAGGATTTTAATTTCTTCATTCAGAATTCTCTAAGGTTCTGGTAATGTATGCCCATAGTGCACCTCACTAGCTGGTATCAGATATTAATCCGCTGTTTGCAGAGCATAAGCTGCATGCATGCCATAGAATCATAGAATCATAGAATCATAGAATCGTTTAGGCTGGAATAGACCTCCGAGATCATCAAGTCCAGCCTATGAACCCAACACCACAACACCTAGCTAAACCATGGCACTAAGTGCCACATCCAGTCTTTCCTTAAACACCTCCAGGGATGGCGACTCCACCACCTCCCTGGGCAG
>JAOXNV010040073.1:0-42747 GCA_028565915.1 Momotus momota
GACCCTCACCTCCTGTTCGTTATCTGCTTTCAGCAACTTGGGCTCCGGGTGCCTGTCAGCGGCTCGGCCTGGTGACACGCAACCTGCAGGTGTGCGAATATTTTGTTTCAGCATGAGAGTATCCATCGCCGTTGTCTGGGTGAAGCATCCTGCTCCTCTGGAGCATTTTTCTCTCTTCGTGTGCAGTCGGGCGCTGTACCCGCTTCGCGTGGCTATGTCTTTTGGGGTCCAGGGAGGAAGGCGTCGACGTCAGAGGAATGGACATGCGCTCAATGCTTTCTTTCAGAGGCTTGGAGTAGAGAGAGGTCCACGGCGACGTTGACTATATCATGGCCGATTTCTGTCGCGAAGGTGCGAAATGTCTCTCTCTTTTTTAAGTCGGTGATCCTCAGGACACGCGGCGGTTATGAGTCCCTGTGAGCCGCATTGGCATCGGTGATGCTACTCCAGTACTGCCGTCACTTGAATGGAAACACGACAGTTACGAGGGTGTCCGAGTATCAGTTTTATCTAGCAGCAGAACGGCTGCTGCTAGAGTCCGGCGGCCTTCCAGGATACATGGTATTACATCGCCAAACCGTATTCAATGTCTCTGAAAGGGTTTTAGGGGACGGAGCATGTTGAAAAAGTGAGTCGCAAAACATTTTTCACTTCGTGTGAGCAACAGAATGATACGAGGCACACGGTCCAACTTTCCGTTTTTTGTCTCTCTCCAAAGCACTAGGAGGTGCTGAAGTCGGAGAGAGCGCTCCTGATGTTAGTCTATCAGGAGGAGTTCAGGCTGCGTCGTTTAGGTTCAGTCTTGCCCTCGTGCATCTGTGAGCGTACATCAGGAATGAAGCTGAATGCACTTAATCAGAGGGTAGGGAGAAGCACTTGCTTGGTATTGTTTTATAATGTTTGCTCGTTGATAAGGTCGTATACTCTGAATTTTTTTTTTTGTTTCAGAGTGACAACCGCTGCGCATGAATGCCGGAACGTTGGCGCGTACCCTTCTTCTGCTGTTCTACTGAAAACCTTATCAGTTGTTCCTCCGGCGCGTGAGGTAGTTGAGGAAGATATACCAAAACTGGCAGCACGTGCCTGCGTTCTTCGCTGCAGGATAGCTGCAGACTATTGAGTTAGCGAGCGTGCCGCCTGCCATTGACCAAGTGTTGCCACGCTGACTTCCTACGCAAGGAGTCGCAGATTGCGACCTGTTGTCGACTTCCGCACGACCTGCGCTTTCGTGAGTGGTACCAGACGGAGATGCAGACACAACTATTTGGCAAATAACGCATCCCACCTTACCTGTGTGGACCGTCTTACGTATTCATCAGATACACCAAAAGCCCTAATAGGTACGATTCCTGAAGTGGGAACTGCTGATTTGTGGGGGTGTTGCCTGATGGTGTGGGAGCCTCTTGGGGTGCCACGGCGGAGAGTTGTCGTGCGCGAGAGATGGGCACTACCAAGAGGCTTGTTGGCACTTGAGAGCCTGATTAAAATTGCTCTCAATTCTCTTTGATCAGGACTGTTCAGAATTTTACACCGCTCCTATAGGGACTAAAAATTGTTGAATTGATCAGACGGAGAGACGGGGAAAAAAGTACTTCGCTGTTCTGCAATTCGTGTGTAGATGCCGAGGCAAGCATTAGACGTCGTCTTGGGAGATACTTTATCAGTTTGGTGGACATCTTACTTTTTCAACGATGGTTTGTGACCGCTGGGCAGCTGTCGAAATGTTCAAGGGGCCGGAGCAAATAAAAAGGCGTCGAGTAAAAAGGGAAACTTTACATTCGTGTCGTGAGTACAAAATCCCTTAGAAGAGCGGCTGATCTCCTGTAAAAGAAGCGGAGTGCACTAAGGAAGTAAAGCATTCCGCAGTGCACTGACCTGTCAAGCAGATCAGGACACGCACTTTGCAGCCGTAGAAAGCTTGCGTAGTACGCCACTTCCTTACGATCACGAATGAAGATGTCTGAGTTAACCAGAATGACTTTTCCGTACGGCAGGAAAATGTCCCGGAACAGATCTCCTCTAACAGAAAAAGCGCAATGATGAAGGTGCAGAGACTGTTCTTCACCTGAAGTAAGGAGGGTGGCTGCGCAGAGCTAGCGTAGCCCTGACACCCTAAGACACGTATGTAGGACCCTGCTGCTGAGGAGAAACCTTGGCTTGGAAATTCTGAGAAGGGCGCGCACCGTCACAGTCGCACGCGTAGTTTACATATAACAATAATTTTGTGTCGGATGAACGTCCTCAATTGGTGGACGAGAGACAATTACGAGTTGGCACAAGCGCACGAGCGTCTTGACAGAAAAAAAAAAAAAAAAACCGAAAAAAAACCAGGATGCCTCCAACTGTCTTTCGCTCAACGGGGGCGCTCGATGGCGGATTTGGAAGCCGTTCATGATGTCTAGCCACTGGTGGTTGCCACAATATCAAAGCAAGCGCGCCGTGGTTTGCCTTCAACAAACGGTTGTTTGATTTCGCCATGTGTCACTCTTTATGCACTGGGCTTTCATTTTGCGTGCACGAGATTGCGCAGGCAGCAGACTTTGCATGTGACCGTTGCATGTGGATCACACCTGATGTGATCTGCGCAATACGTTCTTCTTGGTTATCGTAACCGAAATTGGCTTGAAGGGTTGTTGAGATTCAGTGGTGGCATGGTGAGGCTTCGTGCACCTAGGAGCCGGAAGTGACGTGGCTGTCTCTCAGTACTCTTCAGAGGCACCTGTGGAAATGAAATTGAACGGCAAGCTGAGCAGTGCGGAGACGTACTGAACGCCAAAGAAATGCAGCATTGCATGCATCAAGAACTCTCTTGAGCCAGCATTAACGTATGTCCTCTTCAGTCCTCCGCAATAGACGAAGTAGAAATAAATTGGGCAGCAGTTTCCGGCTCGTGAGTACCTAGTTCTGCTCGTAACCCCAAATACACTCATTGTTTTCTCCAACTGTTTCTGCAGAGGTATAACACCTACTATAACCCTTGATTGGGGGAAGGCACTTAATATGGTTTCCCGAAGGCATTGTCGGTAGCGGCAGCTGTCCTATGCTCCATATGAGTATATTGCGTGGGGCGTTTTGTCCAATAACGTTTATCTATGGGGTGAAGGCAAAGTTTCGCAACGTGGCACTTTCGCCAGGAGCAGCCGTGGGCTGCTTACGTCCAACCAGCTTGCACCACTTCGTCCTCTGCAATGACCTCGGGAGGAAGAAGTCTCTTTTTTACTGAGGAAGTACACGGAGCCGTGAGTTGTGCTGCAACGACCCGTGAACGGAGGAGCACGCGTTTGTCGGTGCCGGGCGTTCGCGTAGACAAAGAGACTGAAATGCAGAGCTCTTCTAGAGACCTTGAGTCTCCAGAACTGTGCCTTAACAGACGTGGCAGTTTTGAATTTGCGGCTGTGTGCAGAAACGCACAAAGTGGTTTCAGCCGCGCTGCCAGCGTTGTAGTGGCACTGCGAGAGAATTTCGCGCAGGTGAAGAGGCCCCCGAAGACGTGGAACAGAAGTCCGCACGAAATGGGACCTCTGACCGCGGATGGTAATGGAACCCCGCAGGTAAGATACCCCCGGCAGGCAGCTGCTGCACTCGCTACTTGTTAAGCTGTGGATGACAAAGAAGAAGAGCTCACGGCAGAAGAATCTTCTCTGAAAGAGAAACATCGATTGTCCTCAAAGCGGTGTGGCTCGTAGAGTGCACCGGTTCACCAAAGGCCGAGAATACACCTGGGAAACTCGTGTAAGGTTGGTGCTAAGGCTTCAGACCCCTTCTAGTTGACAAGCCGACATGAACCACATTTAACCTACTGAATTTCTCCGACCCTTCAAGGAGTGAGTTGCCTGTGAAAGTCAAATCTCTGGATGGCAGGCTCGGCTCTCCGGGGTGGAGAGTCTGAACGGCAAAAGAATCATTGGGGGATGCATCTTGTGCCACGCACGTCGGAAATCGGTCTCTTGGAGGTATACCTCTATGGGGTTGAAAATCTCAGTAGGTCAACTAGCATTCAATCTGCAAGCATGACTCATTTAAGAAGCGGGGAGCTACAAGCTGGACGGCGGAGCCAGTAGCAACAGACAAAGATATCTGAACCGACTGGACTATTGTACATTGGCACAAGCTGCGAAGACATGGGAAACGGCATCGGTTCACGTGGGTCCACTTGATTTAACAGCGCGCACACTGCAGAGACGCAGTGGGTCTCTCTCTCACGGGCGCCGTGCTGTCCGCCTTCCGAGAGGGTCACGAGGAGATATGTTCACATGGCACCACAACACGTAGAGCTGACGAATCGCACCCTGGAGTGGGACAGCTGATGTTCACTCTTGAGGAGCTGACTGTCCAAAGAGGATCAAGCCGGATGGGTGCATCCTCCAGTGAAGGAGCTTCACTCGGTGTGTTGCTCTTGGTGGCTAATTCAGAAACCGAGGACAACAGGGACACTTGTGCGGGGGAAAAAACGCATCTAGACGCCGTTCCCGCAAGTGTCCACATGAATGCGAAGAGGCGATAGAAACGATAGTGAACTATAAAATCTACAACTTTAGTACGCTTGTGTTTTAGTGAAATGGACCGTGTCTTGTTGCAAGCGAAATCTGGAACCAAGAGGTTGGGAGTCATGCCATATTCGGTATGGTAATATTCTCTAATGTGTTCTGCGTAGAATGTTTCTCGTCTGTGTCCCCGATATAGCAGTTAATTGCTGTGTAACACCTCCTTTGCCCGACTGTCTAACGACCGGTGCGATGCAGCTCTGTTGGTGTAATGGTCTGTGTAGTCTCAGTTTGGAAGATTAGCACTTCTGCAGAAAGGAGTGGTAGGAAAACCTAGAGTGACACCTTCGTCCTCGGTTGTCCCCACAGAAGAGCGTGAGCGCTTTTAAAGGGCATAACATGGAAGGTTTGAGTAGTGGCTGCAAATTCCGCCACAGAACCCTTCACTGGTGGTTACAGGCTCCTTCTTCGCATCATACGTGAACAAAGTGTGCATGGCACTTGCGAGTATTCTTAACAGGGTTGAGCAGGGATTGTGCCACGGGTCGAACGGGGAAGGCCGAGGATAGGACGAGTGAGGGAGGGCCTGCAGGGTGCCATGGAGATTTCGAGGCATGCTTGATGCATTTAGAAGCCGACAGTGACAGAAATTGGCCTAGCGGAGGCACTGATTAGGCCCTTCCTTCAATGTGTGCCTTCATTACATTCGGCATGTACAAAGATATCGTAACAATAGCCTGACGTCCGCAGCGCAAGCCTCCGCGTTTCTAGTGGAGTTAATCACTTGTATGAGGACCCCACAGGAATGGGAACGAGGTAACAATCAACGCGGTCTAGTAGTATGTTGTGAAAGAGAGCTCCAACGATGGCGGGGACATTTTGCCAAGAGCCACTCGGGACACCCAGGTAAATCTTTCGCTATAAATAGCAGATTGGGGGGAGACGACAGCGCCGCCGGATACTTACTCAAGTAGCCGTTCGTGTTTCTCCCTTCAAACGTTGATTTTCTTCTCAATGAGTGACTGCACACACTTGAAATGAGTGTACGACACGACGAAGGCCGGGCCGAAACTGCACTTCGTTGAGAGTTGACTGAGTACAGTGCACTGGGTGCTGCCTAGCAGCTTCTCTCACCCTCTCAGGGCAGTTGGTCAGCACGCATTGGAGGATCAGGTTTTCTGAAAGGAACGACGACCTCAACTCAAGAGCAGTGTCGGCCTGTACCCATGCGCTCCGCTCTGACAGCGTACCGACGTTGTGTTCTGGAGAGGCAACTGAGTCGAGCTACATAAGGAAGTCCAGGAGGACCACGCATGGTGAGGGGTTCGTTGTAAAGTCTCTACGACATATGCTGGGGGGACAGAGAGTCAAGGGACATTCGTCAGCGCTGCCAGCAGTGGGGCCTTTGCCCACACTTGTGTACGAGCCGTCGTTGTTTTGACCATCGCCGATACAGCGTTCACGTAAGACTTTGCAAACATTCCACTTCGACGGTGTTCCCATGTTATTGCGATACCGCGCGAACTCTCTTGTGGACGAAAACTGGCAGTGTACACATCCGCCACAAGAAAAGTTTTTCGAAGTCTGTTGTCACACCATGCTCTAAACTCTTCCGAGTCGACTTCCTGAGGTACCGCCGACTTGCCCTTTCACCCTTTTTTACTGACGTGGCCTGCGTCCGCACCGCGAGGAAGGAAAAGCCCTCTTCCTCCTGTCCGTACAACGATACGCAAGAGATTCTTTGTGCGGTCCACCTGCGCCCCAACGCAAACGCTGCAAGCGGGCAACCAGAAAATACTGTATACACATACGAGCTGACCTCCGTCTACGGCCACATGGCTTCCTTCGGCAGCATCCCTAATTATGCTCGTCGTACTTGACTAGGGGTATTCGACCAGGAGCAGTACGGTAACATCGGAGCTCTCACTTAATATGTCCTGTGTGGAAGTATTGCTTCCGTGGAAGATGTTCCCACCAGAGTCAAGTCATACGTTAATCCAGTCACTGACGCATTATTGATAAAGTGTTACTGTTTCAAAGCTTGGCGTGCGTCAACGGGCCAGGCAACGACTGCCAACGGATCCTCACAATTCTGATGCTCCACATATAACAGAGCAGCCTTCTGCCGAAGAAAATCCGTAAAGCGTGGCAGCACTGAGTTCCAAGCTAAATGACGGGGTACCATTAGGCTAAGAGTCCAGTACGTGATTTTTCTGCGACAAGAATCTTTGATCGAAGAACAGAATGCCTGCCAGAATCTGCGGATCTGAGCCCACTTGCCCATCAATAGTTCTTCTTAAAGGAGAGATCAAATTCTCTTGAAGGAGAGTTGTTGCTCCCAGGAATACGTGCTATTGAGCCGCACGGCTTCGCAGTGCAGCGGTTCGGTCGTGTTTTTTGCGAACAGTCACCAATTCCGCAAGTCTAACGCTGTTCTCACAACTCTTGGGAAGCGGGATAGAAGAGCATCAATGTCACATTTCCGCCGTGCTGAGTCCTTACACAGTTCGACAGCTTATCAATCAGGGCGTTATATGAGGAACCAAATGTGTTCTGGAAGAACCACAGGTGTTCCGCGCACTCCGACCATCTCGCAACGGTTTGCAATATCCTCACGACAATCTGAGAGCTTACTCACTCTCTCTTTTTTTGCATTCTAACTCCGTCCTTCCACACTCTTTGTGAGGCGTAGTCATCGCCCAGCTGGCATGACTTCCAACACGAACACTCATAATGTGTGGGTATACAGTCAAGGCGAGAGCTGACGTAATGCCGAAAAATTCAAATATTTTGCGTGTGGCTGTCCACGTTTATGGTGCAACGTCGAGAGGTAAAGGGGAGCCATTCGTTCTTTGTCTGGCTTCTCGCTCCTGGCGAAGTGACGGCCTGTGTTGTAGGGGCTTTGCTTTGTACACTTTCTCATTATAACTTGTGTGGCAAGGAGCCGCTTGTGTACCAGGCGGCTGACCTGAGAGACTGAACACCTAATGTGTCCAGTGTCTCCAAAGCTGAACCGTCCGTACAGAACGCATCTGTTTTTCGCCACTAATGATGTGCTACGTTCTGCCCGCCCCTGTGCTCATTGAAGTTTGCATTTAGGGTTCAGGTTTGGGGTTTAGTTTCTAATGGTATAAGATTTGAAGTCCGGATGAGAAGTAGTGCAGCGAAGGCATGAACTGTTCAAAAGTAGCACTTGTCGTCGTCGTCACGTTCTTGAAATATGAGCAGCTGCCGCTCGCAATCTGTGACTTTATAGTGTCCTCCTCCCTGGTGTCCCACTACTAACACACGACGCTCCGCCGAATCCCGATGAATAGGGCCTGGTTCAGTTTTCAATGCTACATCACGACTTATTTCTTCTACCCGAGTTATCGGCAGCCCTAGCAGCCACAGTACCCTTGAGAGAAAAACGCTGGGCGACGAGCTCACCAACGTTGTTCTACGAACATGCGTAACCTACTTGCAGCGTTCCTCGAGTTCCATGGGGCCTGCGTGGGCGTTCGCGCTTGGCAG
Organism: Momotus momota; assembly: GCA_028565915.1. Lineage (NCBI taxonomy): Eukaryota > Metazoa > Chordata > Aves > Coraciiformes > Momotidae > Momotus > Momotus momota. Next base: position 7,998 of record JAOXNV010040073.1, read on the forward strand.
GCAGCGGATGCTGCAAAGCGGGTCACTCTATACGTGAGGTCACGCGCCCGTCTGACGGTGTAGTCTGCCCCGCGATAGCTTGGTGTTTGTGTGAGCAACATAATCAGAGTAGACTGTAGTAGCTTCTACCCTCCAATGCAACGCGCTGTATTGTATTGTATAGAAGGCGATGATAAGACAGTCGCACAATATAAACAAACTCGGCAAAGTGCGTGTCTTGTAGAGAAGTGTTGCTCCAAGTAATCCAAACGCGGTAACGTTGGCACATTCTCTGCTACTAATTCTGCATTAAGAGACGTGGGCACCGGATCAATGTTCACGTGGTCGGGACTGTAAAGGGTGACAAGGCGACAAGTGTGAATGGCTTCCTGCAGAATGGGGTGTGGCAGTCCCACTGCCTCATTCAGCAAATGAATGACCACACCCTGATGTCTATGTGGACTGCTGCGATGGTGATGTCCCTGGTTCTGATTGTCTTGATCTAGAGACCGGCGGGTCACAGCATGCGTTCCCGCAGCGCAGCGCAGACTGCGCTGCGGGGCCACGGGCATGCTCTCTCGGAGCTACGCATGCGTCCGTTATTGTACCGAAGTAGTGGTCTGTCATCGCCGCTTTCCGAATGACCGTCCCTCTTTGGCTACAGCTGATGCCGCTTTGTACGGAAATCGCATTCACCTTGAATGCTTCTGCCGTTTCTGATGAGAAACTCGTCTGCGCTCGTCGGCATTACGCCCCAGAATCCAGCTCCTGGATGCCGACAAAAAGGTTGTTGAGGGTGTGCACCGTCTACACATATCGCTGCGCTTTCGACTTCATTCCAATCCGCCAAGGGTCTTCACCAAGTCTTCGCAGTTCGTACTTCCTCTGCTGTCCTTTCACAACAAACAGGAAGCTATGTCTGGTCAATCTACAGCTAGCCTGCTACACAGCTGACGCACGGGAACCCGTTTGTGAGGAGTTTTGTGAAACACCCCGTATAGCCGTAGTGGACGATTCGTCCGCGCGCCACCCCTCCACCCCGAAACGACGGCACACGTTGACTGGCCGCAACTGTTCGGGCTCCACCTGCACAATATAATGAGTGGTGCTGGTTTCGTATCCCTCTTCGCATTTGTCGACTGCGCCCTCTAACTAACACATGTAGTGACCGCATTGGTCTGTGTGATTCCCTCTGAAAGACCGAATACGTGGGGTTACGAGGCTCAGTATTCTTCCCCCCTCTGCTACGTAGTTGATCATGCACAGCAACCGGAGACAGAGAGCGCACAGGGTAGCCTTTACTGAGTAAGGTACTCCCTGCCAGCAGACGGCTCGTTTCAGCTGCAATTTTGAATGCTATTGCCGGCCGATCTGCATCACAAATGGTGTTTGGTCCTGAAATGACGGACCCAGCGCCGAGGCACCTCCAACAAGACGAGTTCAATTCTTCATTCAGACTGCACCGCAGAAGCCACAAAATACAAGGCTTTACGTCGTCCCACCAGCTACAAGTTCAGCGGACACTGAACTCCCCTGATCGACCATGCCTCTGCAGAACGCATCCGGTACCTGCACATGTAATCCACATTCCACATGACTCTGTGGATCTCTTGCCCGTTCTGCAAGATCCTGACCCTTCGTCACTCAACAGGATGCTGCATCAGCCCACACTCTTATTCACAGCCTTGACAGGTATCGCTTGTAACACGTCCACACACATTATTATTTGCCATACAACACATTGCCAGTCGGGCTCACTCTCATTCTGAACGGCTAACTTCGCAGCAGTCTCAAGACCAGCCTCGGCACCCTTTGTGCAATTCTCAATGCTGCGTGAAAGACAAAAGGACCCGTGAGGCCGCTCTCACTCGGAATCCGTCAAGCACTTCTGCGGTAGAAAACAGATATTACCAGAGAGGTAGTACGAAAAATTGTTCGGGCCCACTAATGTTAGCGGCTTCACTGCGTGAGCTTAGGGGGCACGTTTCGACGCATAGAGGTTCACTTCTAAGGAACAAATATGCGGCGATATCTACCACAAATGCAACCAATGCAAACGAACCAGACATCGTGAGGCCTGGTTCTCAGTTTTCGCCCGCATGACCGCAACCTTCGCCCCTCGAAATACACACGACCTCCCGAATCCGCACGCATATCCTTCGGCTCCATCATCTCTTGCCCTTTTTATCCCGTACACATTAAGAAGAACAGCTTCAACATTCCTCCCTTCACAATTCAAAATATTCCCACTGTTCTCATTATTTGACTTACCCGCCGCGTCTAGTAATTGCGAAGACAGTGTTCCCGTCCCAGCCATAACCGGCTCCGGCTATTTCTGCACACTCGGTCCACATTACTTTGTGCGCCTATCCAGCAGCTAAAAGATGCCGTGCTACGTATTCCTCTTCAGCAGAAAGTCGAAAACCGCATTATGTGCGGATTTCTTAAGTAGTGTAATGTCCCGTTTTAAAACCGCTTAGCTCTGAAGTTCCAGAAGTCTAATCAAGCCTTCCTGCGTATGCGACAGACATCACTACGCACCTTTAAGAAATTGACGGAGCTGTCGGTGGTACACGGTGTCCAGCGTCGTAATTCCAGGCCTACCAGCGTTCTACGTCGCACTTCTGGAAGTCTACGGAGATCCTGATATATTACCGTCACTCCTTGTGTGACTGTAGATTTTTGACGACGACTAAGGAAGATTTACAGCGCGCCCCTTTCACCTTGCGCGCCTCTGCTCCTTTTTGTCGAAGGCCATATTCTTCCACCCGGACAATACCGGACACAGTCGATAATGGCGCCCGCTTGTAGGCCCTTGGCATGAATTATCCCTGCGCCGATGAAAAAACGCGCGCAAGTGACGCATCCTCCTCGCATAGAACTGCACCGTTCTGTACGCGAGGTTGCACCTTTGGTTCGTGTCAATCTCCTGTTCTAATACCGTCCTTGCTTTTTCTTCACAAGACAGAAAGCTGAATTCTGTCAAACCGCACCGAGCCTGCCGGATCGGTGGAAACGACACTATTTCTTGTCGTAAATTTTGAGAATCACCCCGTGCAGCCCAACTCCGCGACTCATGCCCGCAGGGAACCTTTTCGTCAAGGGACAATACAGAGTTGTAGAGCCATCGTTTGTAAAGTCTACCTTTACCTCGAGAAATGTGGCGTGTTGCTTTCATGTTCTGTCCCGTTTGTCTCAGTTACGCTCCCTCTAACCATTTGTGGTGAGTACGCGTGGCTGCATTTTGACGAACACGTCCATGCACGAAATTCCACCGTATGCAACCGTCGTCTGACCCAGGATTTCGAACGTGTTTACGCGCCCGGTTCGTTCACGATGGGTTCAACGCTGTCGAGCGAAGCAGGTATCCCCAGGTGTAAGCATGTGAGTGGACATCACCTGTTCCGCCCGTTCGATGACTTTGCATTAACTGCTGCACTGAAGCAGGAGGACGCACTGCATAGAGAAACGTCAATCAATTTAAAAATCTAGTATAAGGGATTTTCTCTCCCTGGGATTGCTGAAAGAAAAAAATTACGTGGGACCGGCCTTCGTTGTCCGCCCTCGTGGCACTACCTGTGACCAACGGCAGGTTTTGAGTGCTGGGCGTGACATCTTGAGTAATCAGGTAAAGGGAAGACCTCAGCACTCTGAGATCAAGCAAGCTGGCATTAGGGTTCTTACTCAGCGAAGTATTCAAAATGTGGTACCTCCTCTGTAAGTCATGACTCAACGCTTCGAAGTCTTCACACCAACAACGCCACGTACACTTGTCTGGCTGTAATACAAATACATATTGTATCCTGTGGCAGGCTTCGCTGCGGCCTCACGTGAGCCACCTTAGATACGCTGCAGAAGGGTTTTCAGGAGCTTACTACGTGCATGCCGTTCGTGCTCGGAGGAACTCGCCGCCGCAGAACGGCGGTGACGCACGCCGTTATGAGCTTGGTTTCAATTACTTCGATCAACGAATCACTGCGCCACTGCGTACTTGCCTCAGACCCGTTGAAAACGAACAGAAGCAACCCGTCTCACTTGTGAAAACAGGACGCGATTTCACGTGTCTTCTTTCACACGCCGCACATGATAGGTGAGGCGCACCAACTGTATTCGCAGAAGCTTAAAGCACTTTCGGTGTTGACCTTCGCGCCTCGACAAAAGTACCTCGTTCTGCATACAGGTCTGCACGGTTGCAAAGCTTGCATCAGAGGAGCCACCACCTTATGTGTGGGTTCTGAACCTGCAATCTGTTTCTCTCGATTTGACTGGAATTCACCTACACCTGCGTCGGTGCTAGTATTCGTCTGTGTTTTGCAAGCGTGCCTGCGTGGGCTGACGCCGCAACGTACAAGTCATCAAAAACGTGACATTCTGCACTCGGGGTCAACTCGTTTGCGTTGAGAAACACGTGTTATCGGCGCGCTGTACAGACACATAAGGGTCGTCAAGGAAACCTCTATCCTGAGAAACGTACATATGTGTATACACATTGAAAGCTACACCTCACTTATATCTGGTACCAGGCGTACACATTCGTGTCCTCACGTAAATGTGTAACTACTTAAAAGGCTCGGAACGAAGCACGTAATGAATTCTGCCCGCATGTGCAAACTGGCACGTTGTCTCGTGTCTGAATACGTTGTATCAACCAGCAGCAAGCCTTCACTAGCCCTCTACAGCAGCTGCACTACACATACGTCGGGCGCCATACTTTTCAATGGATATGCGATACGTTGCCTTTTGACTAATAACAGCATCCAAGGCACGTGTACGTGGGCGTCGTTATGCGTACACGACTATCCCATACGATTAGTGTATCAGCATCCCAAGAGATACACACACTTACAGACAAACAAATTCACCAGATGTACTCATGTGCACAGGCCCTGGCGCATCTGTGTAGAAATTTATGCATACACATATCTATATATATATAGGTACGTACCTACACGCATATTTTGGTGCGCGTACACACGAGCGTGTGCACTTTTCCCTTTATCAAAGCTGATGAAAAGATCTCTGCATACCATCAACTGTCTGCACAGATGAGTACTTCATAGAGGCGCACTGACACGTACGTGTGTAAATCCGTACGTGCTACCCATCAGGAATCGTAAATGTTTGGGATGTTCTTTGTGTGGAATCATCTAGTGGAATCAATTAGATGGAGCCGATCCTCACTGCAGCGTGGACTTGCTTCTTCACATTAGTACATGCCTTCACCACACAGCCGAAGAATTTTGGGGCTACTGGAACCGAAAATATCCCATACGGCTACGTACTCATACTTGGTCGTGCTTCTATTGACGCTGTTTGAGCTGCTTGAGCTGCTGTGGTTTGTGCTACAGGTGTCGATGCTCCTTCTTGCGCTGCTGCTGCTGCTGCTCGGTACCATTGTTGCAGCAGTTGCCTCTTGTTCGTCGCGAGCCCTCGAAGCACTGCGGCGAGAGAGGCGGACGGAACGACAAGTGAGGCCTGGGGAAGTAAATACCTTGAATTTCACAAGAAGAAATTAAAACTAAATACTAATCCCGGAGTCGCTAAACTTCTCTAAAATTTATGAGGAAGAGAGCGTGTGGGAAAACTAATGGTGTTGCCACGACGAAACAAGTCCACGTAGTGTAAATTCGAGAACTGAAAATAAAAGTCGACGAAGAAGAAACTACCAGCGGAGTAGCGGCTGGGACACGGCAACGCTCTGCAGGCCTGTTTGGCAGTGTGATTTTAACGCAGGACTTTTATATCGGTTACATTTGCGCAATGCCGCAACTGCAGGAACACGATTTTGACGATCGTCCCTGTCAGCCGCCGGTGAACAGTTGAATGGTGGACTAGGAAAGCTATAACGGAATGTTTCGTTTCCTGAATCTCCTAGATAGTGCCATAGTTTGAGAGGCGCAGACGTATTCACTTCTGTGGACAGCCACGATAGGTTGCCTCCGCACGTGTAACTACTTAGGGTATCCAAGCGTACGTGTGTGCCGGTGCAAAAAAATTTCTTTTTATGTCCCAGCACCAATACAGCATAAAACGCTGCTCTTGGTTTCCGGTAAGGAGAACTTCCTGGCCGCAGATGCAACAGTGTAACTGTTACTGACGAATTTGGCATCATACCCGTTAGCAGTATTCCGAAATGCACGAGCAGGAAAGACTATATTGATTCTTCTCCCTCCCACGTACACATTACTGCAGTTGCTGTAACACCTGCAGGTGCTGTTTCTCGTGCAGACGCTACAGCTGCTGCTGTTGACCGTAAAGCGACTTCAGTATGGGTAGTGCTGTGCTACCTGTTGGAAACTTTTGCCCAGGTACCCCAGGTCGATACACAATTACACTTTTGCGAATGTAGGTGGGCATGGACTCACCTGTGAATCCATGCGAGCACTTGGAAAAGGCTCGTAGTGGATGTAGACTACCTCCGGTGAGGGGTGCACTATGTGCGACTCCTATTTATTGGAGATCTTGTCAGGAACAGAAGAAATATCGGCGGCCCAATCCTGCTTTCCCTATGCCACAGAGTTGTTTGCTATGTCAATACCAAGCTGACTTTGTTGTTGTGTGCGCCAGCTTCTTGCTGCTACTGCGTTTGGCGGGCTGCCACCCTGTGACGTCTGCAGACGGTGCTGATGTATTGCTATACCAGCGTCAACACTCTCGCATCCACAAGAGAAACGCTGCTAGTACTGCTCCTCCTTTTAGGTTGACACTGGATGGTTGTCAGCAATGTCGCACCTGTCAGAGTTGCTGTTCCCTGTATACACTAGTGCTGTGTTGACGAATGACCGCGTTGTTCATGGCGCGTTTGCGCTTCCTAGTGTGCGAGTACCCATGCGGAGGTGAGTACCGCAGTAGACAAAACTTATTTTCACTGCGTCGAAGGGACGTAGCTGAAGCGAGTGAGGGGAGTTCAGCAGCTATTGCAGGTCACGATCCGTCGCTAAATCTACAACAAAATGCGAATCGAATTGAGAAGGCATAGATGCTGCCGCTTCGCGCTTCTACGTATGCCACAGCTCACGTTTATGCGCTGTATTTTTTCCGGCGTTAGCTTGGACAGCCGCAACTGCCTAAAGCGGCTGCGTACGGCAGCACCTTTAAGCAACACAGGCAACATCCGACTCACGTATTACCACCCAAGTCTGCCGCTTTTCTGCTCTCCCCCACTCTTCGGCTGCAGGCACATTAGTCATTTTCAGCTTGCATACTGTGCACTGCCTACGAAACGACTGCCGCGGTGGAAGACGAGAAATCTGTCGTAGCAAAAGGACTTCGCTACTTCGACGTGAATTACTCCGAACAGAGTGTTGTTGCAAAGTCAGTTCCTGAAACGTGCCCTAGTACTGCCGTCGCAGCGACAAGTCTACTGACGGCCTGTGACTGCGTACTTCTAGGTGCTGTATTTTCGTCTTTTTTCTCGTTGCGCTGGCCCTGCGTTTTTCAGGAACTCACGATGCAACGCAGTAGGCCCACTCATGGGATAACACGTTGTTGCTCGTCCGACACAGTTCTGTTGTTGTTCCAGTTCCCGGTTGGCTGCGTCCGCTTTTCCAAGGGTTGCTTATACGTGCAGTGGAACTCTTGTCGGCCTAGAAAGATTTTTCCATTCTTGTTGCTCTATGCTGCAGCACGTGGCTGTCGCTTACAGCTCCAAAGGACTTTAATGGCTGCAGCTGCGACGACTGCATGCCGCAACTCAGTTCCCTGTACCTTCTCCCACCTTCCCCTCTACGTTGCTCGGTGACATGTTGACGTCTCAAGTGCTCATATACTGCTGCTTCTGTGAGTGTACAAACCGTATCCCCCAGGCAAGTGTAAATCCTCGGACATTCGTTTCTGTTGAACTCTCGCGTACCCGTGCTGTTACTCCTGAAATTTGCCGCGGCTGTGGGTTGTTATTTCCACGGTCAACTCAGTCAAGGAGGAAGTTTCGGGCGAGAACGGCACTAGCACGTGTGGAGCTCTTTGGTCTTCACGCGTGCAAGTTTGCAACGACGCTTGTGATGTACATACACATATGTGTCGAGTATGAGGAACATGAAAAGCGAAACGGCAACAAAGAAGGGTTTCCACGTCGAAGAAGGCACACCAAAAGAATTGGCCTCTTTGCAGCACCTTTTACTGTCGGACAGCTGCACGGTTCGGCAGCAACGGCAACACCGCTGATGTTTTACACCTGAAAGCCCTCTTTGCGCCGTATAGCTTGATGAGTCCTGCAGAGCATTTTCTGTGTCTCTATTCAACAAAGCCCGTCGTCTCATTGGTTATTCCGCCGCACACCCTGGAACACGCAGCAGCACAGTTGAATGGTTTACCTGATATCACGCGGCAGTACGCTGCAGTACCACAATCAGTGCGCGGTGCCGTTGCTACTGACGCTGCTGCTGCCCCACAGTTAACAGCAGAAACTCGTGCAGCATTTCATGGAGAGCTACGCTGTTGCGGCCGCGCCTGTGGCTGCTGTTAGGCATGACGTGTGCGCCGGCTCAGACTCTTTCTCCTATAAAGAGAGCTCTGTGGCGATTGTACTCCTTCTGGGCTGCTACACTCGTCCGGAAACCCTTCTCTGTGTGGCGACGTCCTGCTGTCTTGAAGCCTTGCTTTCCGTCCTACGCAGTGACGCTGCAGTTTCACTGCGTGTTGTATATACTGCTGGTACTTGTCTGTGACACCTTTACACTTCGACATTTATCCCTCATGGGCAGTTGTGTCGCGCGCCGTCGCTGCTGCCTGTTAAGCTGTTCGTAGCTAACACTGTAGCCTGTGCCTTTCTTTTATCTTTATTTTCACAGGCGTTCCTGGCCTCCTCTCCTCTATCTCTCACCTTTTTATCTCCTCCGTCCTATCGTCTTCAGTGCCGCGACTGATTCTGTGGCCAGTGGCTACTGGACTGTTGTAACCGCTTCCCTAGTTCTCCTGTTAGTGATGTTGATTCTGCGTAGAGGCCCACATTCGCCGCTTGAAGTCGCCACAGCATTTCGCGCTCCCGTCGCTATCGATGGCATATGAGAAGTCCGGTGCTCTGCTGCTGCCTGGTACTTGCTGCTGCGGTCCTCGTCGGATTTGTTCTTGCTCGTGGTGAGAGATCACTGCTGGAGGGACTCCAAACGCTGCACCAATGCGCTCTGCAACAGGTGCCGGCAGAGATGTCAATGGATCCACGCCCCCTGCGACGGCACTGTGATTCACACCTGCTGAGTACGCGCATCACTATACATGTACGCACATGTTTCGAGGAAGCAGAAGGACACAGGGAAACCCGTACCGTGGATTTACCCCCGCTGCAACAACTCAACTGTCCTTACGCAAGCAGTCATCGGTCCCACATATAGCAGGGGAGGAATGTATCATAAAAAGGCGAAAGATATTTCTCAAGACAAATCTCCGCAGGTAGACAAGAGCACTAGCATGGACAGCCCCGTGACGACTACGCGAGTGACCTCTGTAGCAGCTGTAAGAGGAGAGACACGAACAGCAGCTGCAGATGAGGTACCCGCCCGCGCTCCTGACCCACCTGCAACACCCTGGCTACGGTACATCAACAAGAAACTCCGAGGCAGAAAGTGTTTATTCGAACAGGTGCAGCAACACTGCTTTCCAACTTATAAGAATTTTTTTGCGGCAGCAACAGAAGGCGTGAGGTAGAACAACCCAGTACGACTAGCCCTGGTACCGTGCAGGAACGGCAGTAAACACAAGTATGAAACAGCGTGAAACAGCGACAGCACCGAGAGAAGACTCGCACAAACAGCGTGAGCAGGAGCGATCGGCAACCACTTGCAGTTTTAGGCGCGGCCTCCTGAGGAGGCGCTGCACGAGATTCAGGGGAGCAGCAACGAGTGACTTATGCGTAACAGATATGAAAGCCAGTGGGAATATGCACGTACATAGCGAATGCAACGGGTTCACATTGTTCCCTAACGTGGCTGCGACTTGTACATTCAACGGTAGCATTCACTCTGTATTGCTTTCTTGGAGGGGGCTCGAAGGCTGGTTGGCACATAGGCTACGCTGGCCAAGAGACACCCGCACCAACAAGGATGGTCACGAGGCATAGTTCGACGTGGTGATTGAGAAAGGGTTTGCTGAACGGGCTGCGATACGTATGAAACAGGGATTACCAATGACTTTTGAATATCCGACTTTACAAAGTGCGGCAACACCCAGTTAGCGTCGTTACATTGTGCCGTGAGCGAGACTTGCAGTAAGGGGTCTACTCTCAAGAGTTCGGCTTCGTTTACTGGGGGGCCCTCTACTTAGCTGCAAGAACGAATACCCTCTCCTTGAAGCATGCATGCCTGAACCTCCGACTAACGACACTTCGGCTGTCGCGTGGGAGGGCTGACTGAGTGTCATCTGTTGTACAACAATTGCTCGCTTAGATCTTTGTCTGATCCGGCGGGGGGCTCCAAACGTGTTGTCACGTACTGGTGGCCCAACGAATTGTTACTTCGAAGTGATCCATTCCACTCAACACGTTAAGACGGTAATTCTGAAATTTTAGAGAGGCTGGCCAGCAGTGAAAAAACTGAAGGACCACTGCGTAGGATGAGGTGCAAGGGACTTGAAGCGGGATAGCACGTTGGCCGCTATGAATATACCAGAGAGAGAGAAGGCGTTGAGGCGCGTTCCAGCTAGAAAAATGTTAATACTCATACCCTGTTGCTGTTGTATCTGGCACAGTACGACCGACTTTGCATCCCCTTATTGCCGATGTCTAAAAATTTCCCACTATCGTGGAGCCCTGCAGAACGTTTTGGAATGCTGTCCTTTCAGTTTCATTAGGTAATGTATACTACGGCTGCGCCAAGGATGGTGAAACGATTCGATACGCCTTAACCTGCGGTGTGCATGTGCACTAGTTGTGTTCTCTCGTGTCGTTTCGTCGCACTTGTGAATACCCACGATTATGAATATCAGTAATAGGTTGCCGCGCATCACTGCGTTCCAGTTCTGTTTTAGCGACCTTCTGCACGAACAAGGAAACTGAATTTCTTTCAGTCGTTCACGAGTGCTTGAGCGTCGGCCATTGAGAGGATACTCTCGTACGACGGCTAGGTTAGTAGACGCTGGTCCGGTCTGCGTTAGGCCACTGGAGAATTGCTGCCTTGTGCCTTTGTCAGCAGAGTCCTCGCTACATTCGGATGCTTCCTCAGTCCTGATCATCTTATTGGAAAGGGCGCAGAAGAATAGACGAGGGTGAGGTGAACAATTCCAAACAGTTTCTCTCCAAATCCTTCTCAATGCAACAACAACTGCGTCGCTGTTGTTCGGCAAAGACAAATAAGTCATACAACTGTCCTCACCAGTGAAAGATTGACTCACCCTGTGGCTGTTTACAGCCTCGCGTAGTTGCAGTTAATTGCAACTTCCCGTCTTACCACGCTAGCACTTAGTCTTGCTGCATCATAGATAAAAGCTCCTTCACCTTAAGAGCCCTACACTTCTCATGCGTCTTACTCCTGTTTCACCGCCAGAATAGGGTACCCGTGCAGGCTTTCATGGCACGGGTGGTACCGATCTGCCGAAACGACCTTTTGTGTCGTCCGTCCGTGATAACTTGTCGCAGCGACCGCGGTAGCTCTCAATCCCATTCCGACGTATGTTGACTGCTGGACGACTTTGGCGCTCTCGTGGGAATCCTCCCTTGAAGTCGATAAAGTCGACACAGAAAGGACGGGACAGCAGCGTCCCTCTCCGCGTGTAGGCAAGGAACCTTGTGGGCCCCGCCTGTACACACCACCCGACGTGACCGCGTTTCTATTCCATCAAAGCCAGAAGTGTTGAGGAAGAGCAACGAGCAACTTTCTTAAGCATAGAACGGCACTTCTGCTGGAGGCAGGGGAAGTCGCGCAAGCGCGGAGCGTGGTCCGGCCCAAGTCAGTCTGCTCTGTTCTCACGCCTCCCAGTTAAGTGAACCCACGCGCCCCTTAGTATATGGGGTGCTGCATTTTTGCTGGTTAGCCAGGTCTTATCGGATACTGCCTTAAAATATAGTAGTTCAGCACGCCGTCTCACGTGAGGTCGGGAACTTCCGTTTGAAAGTGACATTGGCAAAACGAACAAACATCTCAGTGAACGCTACCTCACTCCCGTGGTTATGGTAAACCCTCGTGTGCTCCTGCACATGTCGTCGTTCGTGATTGCAGAGCCTACAGAATCAGCATTCCCCACCGGCCAACATTGGAATCTCTGCGAGTAGACGCGCAAGTAGAGCGCGGTATGATGATGGACAGTGAGTGACTTGTTGTTGCAGGCCACGGAATGTGTGAAGAAGGTCGGGGGCTGCCGATTCCATGTGGCTGCTGAAGCTTGTAACGGGCAATTCACCACACCTGTGAAAAATGAGAAATCTGAGGTGAAAGGGCTCGAAGCGCAAGAATATCGAAGCCCTGAACGGATAAATAGACAAGGCGTCGTCGCGTCTTCTGAAACGGCAGACGGAACAGATTAAAAAACACCGTCTTCTCGCTTCCTTTGTCTTATTGTGTGTCATCTAGAAGTACCACAGCGCACACGGCAGCCGTGAGGAGCGAGTGAATCAAAACCAGGAGGCGGCAACGACCTGGAAATTTTGACTGGCAGCTGGCAGGCAGCTGGAATATACTTCCTGCGACGGCTGAGTTGATAGACGCACATGCCCTTTTCACAGGATGGGCTGGCCAACAAGGTACCTGAGTTGCTTTAACGTGCAGAGCTTACTCATTATATGATGGCAATGTATGTGAAACGCGGGTATTGACTGTCAAGTCCGCTATGCAGGACCCTGTCCTACGGCCTCACAGTCGTGGGGCCATTGCTTGTTGTATCGATCGTGCACTGAAGATCCTTTACACCTCCGAATACGACACCAGCTCGTATTCGCCAATTTTCCATCATTCTCTGCATGTTATGCAGACCCCAACATTCTGAGCAAGCGTTGTGTAGAAATAAGACGACGCTGCGCAGATCTCGACCTTGGGGATATGTAGTGCATAGTTGCTGGTCTTCAGAGTCCAGATCGCTCTAAGTGAGAATCGATGGATCTAATGGGAGGAGGCCGGCTGTGGCAACCCATAGACAGCTCAACTGTACAAGTGTATCAACACCTGGTGTATATCTCAACAGGGTGCGCCGGTGGGGCAGAGACAGCAGACGCGGGGTAGCCGAATATCTGTTGGTCTCTTTGGACTGCGCTGGTGGCTCGCGTGCATTTGCTGCTCATCCGTTACAAAGGAGTTTTCCCTGAGAAAGCCACCTCGGAAGCTGTTGACTATCCCACGTTGGCACTTTGCTACAGGACCTACGTTGTGTGACATACTCCTTCTTCTGTGTACTCCTTTGCGAGCGTCGCGGAGCTAGTTATCGTCTACGTCACAGAATGACAACTATTCTCGCCGAAAGTTCTCGCTTGTGGCTACACGTAGTGATCAATTAAAAGAAGTTTCGCCATAATTATCCGAAGTCACGAAGATGTCAATCCCTTGATGACCCTCTTCTTACCTGCTTCCAGTTATCAACGACGCCGCTTCACAACCGTATGCCCTGACTGTTAGGACTACATACGCTGCACTGTGGTTCGCAGTGGCTACGGGTGGGCAAAAAGGCGACCTTAATGCTTCAGCTCAGTCGTAGGACCGATACATGATGCCTCTATCGGTTTTTTACGTAAAAGAACAAAGGCATTTTATTGTGGACACCTCTACATTAGAGGACACCTTCGTACTCGATATCAGCTCCAAAAGCTTTACGGCATCAATCCTTCCAGGTGGCATGCGTTCCCGCTGCACAGCTGGCGGTGAGGGTCAACCTGAGACACGCGCCTGTGGACGTGGTGCGGTTGCGCGCTAAAACTGTGTGCTCTCCTCGCGCTTTATGATCTCACGCGAAAGATTGTTGACGAGAGGATTTGTCGTAGAAAGTGAATGCCTGCTGCGTACCACTGCACTTCAGTTTGCTGTGAGGTCACACCATGAGACTAAAGCGTAGAGCTGTACCGATGTTCGCAAGCGCAGACATCCTGATAGTTGTGGCACCTTGCAAGCACCTGAGAGGGCCCTGTCTTGTACTGCTACGCTTTACCGGGTGCGAGCGGGCTTCCTACTACCCTGATGTATGCTTTCGAACCACGAAACGCGCAGTTCGCCGTTGTATGTCTTCCGCTGCGGCTTCCACATGTGAATTTGCTACCCGCGTGACAAGCGCGTGTGTGCACTGCATGAACAGCATGCTCCGGCAGCTGAAACGAGGTCTGATGCGCAGTGAGCTGCGTCTACAGGTGGCATGCAGTACCCGTACAATTCTCCGTTGACCTCGTTGCCTGCAGGCAAATGTGAGTGTAACGGATCGCAAGCAGCACTGGAGGTCTCTGGGGAGAGTTGCACACTGTATGACGCGTAATCCCGTGATTGGAGCTTTGTCTGGTGGACGAAAGGGACTATGGAGAGGCGGCGTTTCAGTGTCTGACGGTGCTGGTAGACGCTGGCTGACTTCACCATAGAGCTTACTCGCGCAAGCTGCGGAAGGCGTCTGAGGCTATCCTTGTGTTCGCTCTTTTATTTCTGACCATACGGTCTTGGAAGTCACCATTTTTTGGAATGTCTCGTGTTTAAGTCCTAGATGAGACTGGTCTAAAATAGTATCGTCGGCATTCGTAGTTGGAAGTCACCATTTTTTGGAATGTCTCGTGTTTAAGTCCTAGATGAGACTGGTCTAAAATTGTGTCGTCGGCATTCGTAGTCGAATCCCATTAAGCGGAAGGTTACCCGACGACGCTTACCACCGGGATGGAATACTCTGCCCACGTGGATCGAGGAGGTGGTAGACATTTGAATCTGATCTACCCGTCTGTAGATGAAGGTCGACATCTGCGCCACTATCTAAGGAACGCTGACTGACTGCGTGCGAAATATGAGCAATCTTTCAAAAGCGCAAGGGGACGGGACGAGTATTGCATCCTTTTAGTTCAGGCAGGACGACTGCGTTGCCCCTTCCGTCACGGTTCTGGGATGGGCCAATTAAAGGCGAACCAGCTTTGCTGCCAAAGTGTAGACCTGCGTACCCCCTCGCGCGTACTGTACCGAGTATAGTTATTTTAGTGGCTCATCCTCTCCAGTCGATACCTCTGAGGCCTGCAGGAGAGCGTAAGCACATAAGCGACTCGTTGCTCCACCGGTGTATTCGTCACACCGTTGAATCATTCGTCCACATTGAAGCGGAGCACCAGACCTGATTGTGTCAGTCCTGGCGTCGCAGGGAACTACTGCACTCCACTCTGGAGTCTGCAGGAGGTATTCTGTTGGTGTCTGGGGGAGATGTCTCCTGCGCCTCTGGATAACCTGGCGACTGCTCAGCGTTGAGGAGCGGTGTGGTATTCACGATGCGTGTGGACGCGCAGGCGGCCACTACGTCAGAGGCTGCTGCGTCGCTCAGTGCGCCACACTGCGGCACGTTGTCGGGTCGCAAGAGCCGTCTGAGGGCTACGGTAGACGCTGGCAAGCGCTAATACCGTATTTCTCCCTCGTGTGCGACGTAGTCGTCAGGAACTGGAGAAACCGGAGAAGGTTGCACGGACTCTGCAGCCCAGATGTTAACGCAGGACGTTGCAAAGAGTCCTATAGGCATGGCTACCCCCGTGTCTGCGGCGCGTACAGTGCGTCTTCGGAACACTCTGCTACCAGCTGACGGCTGGAGCACAGCACCTCAAATATGCAGTGTCAACAGAAGGGGCTGTCCGACAGCACGGAAAATTTGTGCTGTCTCTTCCTGTGGCCCGTCATTTCCGTAGTGCATACTATACGGTGACGCAACTGGAGGTGACAGAGTTGGGGTGACACGCGCGCTTGTGGGTGGTTTGGCTGCGACGCGTAAGCTGCGCGCCACTTTGTCATCCGCTAGCGGTGCAGTGCTCAAAAAAGCGCAACATTTCGCTGTCATTGCCTTGCACTGCGACAACCCTCGAAGACACAGAGGTAGCTTTGTTTTGTTCGAACCGGCATAGCGGTCAGCAGCGACTGCACGTGTCTGTCAATGACACACGCTGACGCCCGTAGCCTCACCAGCTCCCTCTGCAACACTGGCAAGAGAGACTCGTGCTCCTTCGTGGCTTGCAGCGAGAGAGAAAGGGCCATGTAGATTCCTCTGAGATTCAGAGTAACACTGTTGTGGATGTGCAGGAGCGCTGAAGTTTAGCGGCAAACACAGCATGCGCAGCTAAATTAGAAGCTGACGCGACGCATCGTATGAAAAGACGCCGCATTCAATTCGAGAAAATCCGTTGCTGCGATTGTGTACAGGTCTTTTTGTATGCCGTGGCGACATTTACCATTCGAACTAGTCGCTTGATCTGCCGACAAGAAATGTTGTTCTTCTGGAGACAGCTATTTGCTTTGGGCCACGTCGGTGTGATGCGGATGCTCCCATATTCGGCGGCGAATATACCTGTAGTCTGCACGAGTGCTTTAAGGCCGCCGTTTCGTAGCGTCCAGCATGAGGATGATTAGAAGTCAAATCGCAGACAGGGACCAACGTGGGGAGGTGCGCGGTTTTTACCGTCCAGCCATGTCGTGTGCAAACAGCTGACTACTACACACTCACTGCAGTGTGCAGAACTATTAGGAGGTGATACAAGCTAAGTTGTCCTAACACATGCGCGATATTTGGAGGCTGTCCACTAAAAGGTGCACTGCGTAGAGCACACAGGTGTCGAAATGCGGGTGTTTGGGGCGGCACACTGGGGGGCATGATATGTAAGGAAGATCTCGGTAGGCGACGGGTTTGGAGAGGAAGCGGGACGACTCGATTGGACAGCAATGAAACACATCCTTCAGCCGCTCGTCCGGTAACGTCGTGCCACAGCGCCCGTTGAGATGCATAGCATCCAACGTTCCGCAACTAGGAGAGTCTCTGCGGCCTTGTAGCCATATTTGATGTCGGTGCCTGGTGCGCTGCTTGCTATTGTTGGCACACCACCACGTTCGATCAACCACCGGACAGTATTTTATTTCGGGATGCGCAGGTTCTTGTGTCAGCAGCCAACCGCTGCCATGTGGGACCTTCGCCGCTTTTGAAAGGTTCCCTTTGCAAGCTGTAGCAGGGGCACGTTTACCTCTTGTTAGTGCACTGCGCAGGTGTGAAGGAGTACCGCCGCAGACGGCCGCTGCCACAGTTCCGGTAGCTATAGTTTGTAGGGCTCTTGATTAGACGGCAAAACGGCGCACCCACTGGCTAAAACACGCCTTTGGGAGGAACCCGTGCAGTTCGAGATTTGGATACTGCGTCGCCCGCTGATGGAACAAAGGTGGGCGGTGTTCCCGATTGTTTCCCCGTTGCTGATATAGTCGTGCGCACCCAGCAGAACGCATTGCCTTCTGTGGGGGTTGTAGCGTGTCGAGCCCTAAGAAGTAATCGGCTCATCCATTACACGTGAGACATACTGTTGAGGGGGCCTCTGCTGCGGTCGCGTGACTTCTGAAGTCGAGAATCGCCGGGATCTATATATATGTATATATAAGTATACACATATACATAAAGGCCAATGACGTGTAATGCGCAGAAGTGGTCATGACGTCTTGACTGCAGCGAAGCCGATTCCTGCTGCATGATAAAATGCCTCCGTTCAATCTTAGAGCTCCGGTGTGTTGCCCGTCCAGGTAAAGCTGCTGTTGACGATAAGATAATCTTCACCCGTTCTTGTACGTGGTGGGCGCTTCGAGGCGCTTCGAGACCTAGAGGCTCTGAAAAATGTGGAAAGGAACGCTGCATCAAGTGTAGCTACGCTATTCCGCTATTCTGCCCAGTGTCGTGCACCTGTTGCCTCTGTGGTCCGATATATGACGCTGTCCAGAAGAGTGCCCCCTGTAACTGGGAACCTCTCGTTGCCTGCGTTTGCACCCGAAACCGGTCTTGTTCGGAACGTCCACTTCGTGGTGGGGCAACGACCCGCGGAGAGACCTGTCTTGCACGTGAGACAAGACCCTGTACTCAGCGTCACTGGGGTGCTGTGTGTCGCTGACGATGGCATCATACCCTTGGGGCGCGACGGTGAAAAGAAAGGGAAGCAGGAGAATATGTTGAGTTGTGAGGATGGCGCGAAAAGCTCTGACATGGCAAGAGGCGGGTTTTGGCAGGGAACAGACTCCGCGACTTCGGCTGGCTGGAGTCTCTTCGACTAGCGAGTTTGGAAAGTTCAGTACCTTGACCGCCACAAAGGCGACAGGTGGTCGCTCAGGTATCTCCGTCCTTGAGGTCACCATCCGTCTTTCCAGCCACCGTTGCCTATAGATATCACATTGCTGAGCCAATTCAAGATCCCCGCATACGTTAAACATCTGATCACCCCGCTGAATCAGTGTAACACAAACACAGTCGGTGTTGAGGTTTGCCTGCGGCCGTGAAGCTGTTCGGCATCCTGTCAGTGTAGTTCTCAGTCTTGGCGGCACCCACGCAGATTGTTGGCCGACGTGTGCGTACTGTTGTGTTGGTGGATGCAGCGTACTACTCATTGTTCCACAGTGAGTACCCGTCTCAGTCAACGATCCGTCCTCACAACGCAACGTACATGCCGCCTTCTGCAGACCACGGCGGGAAAGGATGAGACAGGAGTCCTTCACTTGCTTTCTATTCCAAGGACGAGAACAATTCTGTCGCCCATGCGAACGTTTTAAGACAAGACACGCGGAATCTGCTTTGAGCAACCAGATGCTGGAGCAGGTGCGCCTGCGTTGACAGGTGGCGCGAGGAAGCACAAACGCAGAGCTCACATCCAACCTGAGAATATCCACTGCTGCCGCTCTGGGTCGCATCGAGCTGCACGAATCGCAACAGGTGTTACTGGTGTGTCCAACTGGTACGCAGCAGCAAACCTCGGCATGCCGACATGAGAGACGACGCTGGCGTACGGATGGCATCTTTTGGAATTGAGTACTCCGTTGAATAGCGAAACTATTCTTGCCATAGAAGTCGTTTGCCTGAGAGTGCCACATTATGGTCTGCTGAAGCGCAGCGTGGACAGCTGAGCAGACAGCATGTGCGTTCCTTTCTAGAGGTATGTGTGTACTCTATCAGGTTTTGCGGAAGACATATGCGGCGTCGCCAGACAGCAATGTCGCAGATTAGTGCATGCGAATCGGCTCGACGTTGCCGCTATGTGCTGCTGAAGTCGCGTGACGGAGGCTACAAAGTAACAGCAGTCATACGGTCGCCACGTTTTAGCTACAGAGGCTACCAGCGAGCCACCCGTAAATGAAACGCGGCACAGTGTCGCGTCCCACTGAGAACAAGGGTGTGGTCAATTGTTAAGAGCTTGACGTATGCAAATGCATTGGCAGAACAATCAGACTTTGAGGTGAACATCAAGCATATAGCAGGGCTGTGCACTGGCAACTGCAGCCGTTCATGTCTAAAGATCAGCACTTGTGGCTGTCTGTACCACCGCAAATTGCCGTCAGATTCTATCGGTTGATCTTGTCTGAACAGCACAGGGTTGCGCTGAAGCACCTGAAGCCCTACGACAGATATGATATTGTCAATCGTTTGTTTGGACACTGTACCCTGCTTGTCATTCTCGCTCTTGCATGGAAGTCAAAATAACAGAATTGGTCTTGCACCTTGAGTGCGTGTTTGCCGTGGAGAAATGAGCACCTCCCGGTTGTGTGTTGTCGACGTGCTTTTCCACCCAGTTGAAGATGCGGCATTCAGTGGTGCACTCACGCTGAATATTCAGCAATTGCAACCCCCTCGCAGCTATGATTTCCTCAGTAGAAACAGCGCGGCTGCGTCAGCACAGACCACTCGTGCATGGGCGTTGACAGGTCGGCGGTTGACCCGTCTCCCGTGCTGCTATTCCCAATCTGGTGTGCTGGGCCTGAATTGAGGACATTCTCATCAGAATGTCCCATCGTCTTCTACGCTTCCATACTGAAACCGGCGGATACTGCGTTGTCCATTGATAACAATAAGAGACGCGCTGTTGAAGAGGACGATTCCGGGTGAGGTGGCGAAATGTGGTGATAGCCGCCCTGCACACGGCGGGTCAGTGACGCTCGCGTCTATGTCGTATGCAGGTCGGCTTATTGTACATGCTGCCCCTGTTGAACAGTCCTAGACGAAGACGTCCAGAAGCGCCAGAGTATCTCGTGTGTGCCGACTGGCATAATATGGTGGGGTAGCACAACTGCGTGTTTGAGGCGATGAGTGAGATTCACTCAGTTGTCCTCCTTTCCATGGCCCCGGTTGCTCCTCAACGATTTCTTCTCTGCATGCCAGTGTCAACAACCCCGGGGTGCCGCATCGAAAACTAGCGCGGTTGACTCCTGTGAGGGTTCCTTTTTCGCTGATGCCTATGACCGTGGCAACTAAATATTACCAACTTAAATAACACTAGTCGAGCGTGTTATTCGTTCACCAAAAAAGAGGTTGTTGTCACACGCTTGAGCGTGTGAATGGTGTGGCTACAACATTCTACCTTCGACACACCCTGTCGCCTGACCATGGTATGCCGAAACTTGGCTCCGTTGAACCCCGTCGTCCGTTGTTCCCATCGAGCGTACCCTACGGATAAGATGAGGAATTTTCTGGCGCTGCTGCCTATCGCGGTGACAACCACATATGAGAATCACACGAGTGCGCCTGTGATTGCTGTGGCTGTGACATACTAGCCGCGCGCAACTGTCGTCCTCTAGTGGTGTGCGTCTCAAAATAACCTAACAATTCTCTGTCACTGCCTTGCATTCCGACAACCCTCCATGACACAGCGTAGCTTTGTTTCGTTGGAACCGGCAGAGGATTACTTGGTAAGCAGCCACTGCACGTTTCTGTGAATGACACACTCTGTCGCCGCACTCCGTGAACGCCCTGTACAAGATAACCAGGAGAGGCTCGTAGTACTATATATGCAGCGGCAAGAGACGGATAACGACGTACATTCTCCTGGGTCTCAGAACAACAGTGTTGTCCGGATGTCCGGGAAGGCTGACGGCGAGGGGCGATCAGAGCGCGGGCATCTACTTTGGGAGCTCGTGCGAGGCATCTGGCTGACGGAGGCCAAAATCAAATTGAGAGCATGCCTTGTTGCTACTGTAGGTGTCCTCCGGGTCTTTGTACATGCTCTGGTCACATATACCATCCTAGCTATTAGCCTGGTGTGCGAGGGGAAAGCGTTTGTGTAAAGATGCAGGTGAAGGACCTGGACAGTAACTCTTTTTCTGCGGCTTTCTTGATGAGTTGCTAGCACCCGCACTTTCTACCGTGCATATACCCGTGGTGTTCCGGCCTGATGTAAAGTCACGCTATTCGAGCGTCCAGGGTGAGAGAGTCGACGAGTATAGTATCTAGTCCTATGCGCTATCGACGGTGAAAAAATGCGGGCTTTCTATCCAGCACGTGCTTTGTGCGAAGTGGTGAGTAGTACACACTCGTTGTCATGAGGGTTTGTTCCTGGTCGTGTAGACCATGTCGTAACATGAGCGTTGCTGATATTTGGACGCTGGGGTTTTGAATCCCGCTTTTGCCTAGGTTATACAGAGGGGACACACTCACGCGTTTTGAGAGGTACGTAGGTGTGGACACTTAGTGAGAGTCAGTTAGTGAAGCATGACGCGTGGAACGAACCTTGACTTACGGGGACCTCTGAGAGAGAGCCAACCACGAGGAGAACGCGCCAGTCCCTTTGAACACTCAGTAGCTCGTCAACTAAGAGCATGTAAGACGAGGTGACCGCCCGAAGTAAGTCTGCTGGCTGCGACGCCGGTTGAAGTGCGAAGCCTCCAAAGACCTCGCATCTGACACGGCCTCAGTCACTCCGTAGAAGACGCTTGATGTCAAGGCATGGTAGGGAAGTTGCCAGGGGCTTACACATCGGCACGGTCGATCACCCAGTGAAGTGTCACCTATTTCAGGAGGTCCACTTTTTGCTGGTGCAGCCGCGGCCTGCAGTCAACGGCGAATTTCCTTGCGTTCACAATTGCAGAGTTTCTACTGTGCAGTAGCGCCCCGAAGATGGCTTCATGGTGTGGTGTAGAAGACAAGCTCAGAAGAGGTTGTCTTGTACGGGCTTGACAACTTCTACTATTGTTGACCTCTCCACGCAGCCGTAGGCAGAATGTATCCGTGCATTAAAGCATGCTCGCTCAACGGCTGACTGAAGGTGGCTGGCGCTATCCTATCCATCGTATCTGAATGATGGCGATGATGATCTACAAAGCTATCGAGCCCATCAATTGAGAGACTTGAGCGGCGAGTTGGCAGTAGTGCAGTTGTAGCCGTAGAGTTGTGACAGATCGGCCGGATGAGGGCGAGGTCGGACAAACATTACATGCTTCCAGGCATGTGGCGCCAGGAATTTGATAGTCTCTTGGCCTGCATGAGCAGAGGACAAGAGGGCTTTGCAGCATGTTTTAGCCAAAGAATTGCTAGTCTGCAACACGGGATGGTCGGCTTCGCCTCTTGTTACTACGGTAGTCTCCGCATTTCCAACTATTCTCAAGCACCGCAGAACCTTTCACAATCTCGTTGGCTGGTCCTTTCTAGTTCGCAAATATTCCCTCTATTCTGGAGCAGGCGAAATGCCATCGTACGCCTGAACAAGCAGTGTGCATTATTGGTCTACTTTCGTCGCACTTGTGGATCTCCAACGCACACCACAGCATTGACATACACGATTACAAGTGTACAACGATGGACGACCGAACACCACCGCGTTCCAGTGCATAATGTTTTAGCCACATGTCGA
Source organism: Momotus momota (assembly GCA_028565915.1). Classification (NCBI taxonomy): domain Eukaryota; kingdom Metazoa; phylum Chordata; class Aves; order Coraciiformes; family Momotidae; genus Momotus; species Momotus momota. Next base: position 30,682 of record JAOXNV010040073.1, read on the forward strand.
GAAAAACAGGTAACGGTAATTCTCGCTTACTCGTGCACGCATGCTTAAATCTCGACAATTGAGAGGAGCTAGTCGTTTCGACGAAAAGGCTGCGAAACGTGCAGTAAGCTGGAGAAACAAATCTTAGACACCCTCCCTCTTCCAACGTGTTGTGGACGCCAGCAAGAGGTTGAGCCTCCTATGCACACTTTTAGTAATGTATTTCTCTTAATACGTAACCGTAGTGAGCGCGCGGCGTTTCACGAAGACCCTGCAGCCTTGGAACTTGCTACATGAAGCGGGCTAGAGATAATGAAACACCAGACGGATGCCAAGGTCTCGTAGGTTGGAGAGCACAGAGACGGATTTCAGACAAAAAGTAAAGGTGGTTAGTGCATTTGTGCAAAAAAGCCGACTACTTGGTAACAGATTCGTTGCTGCTTAGGAGCACCGTGATAGAATATCATTTTGCCACGCACACAGATCCGAGAAGGCACCCGAGGGATCTGCTCATTCCAGTTGCTCGACAGCAGCATTCTCGTGAGACCTCTGAATCCGGATCCACTATCAGAGTTGAATGCTCACGAGCGCGTTCGTGGCATGGGTGACCACGGTCGGCAACGACCCACTATTTCGTCCGTGTGTTACAACCTGTCTAGACCGGGGCCGCAACGCTCAGTCTCGTTTCGATGCACGCTGACTGCTGGGCGACATTGGCGCCATTATTGCATTGCTTTCTTTGGGACGCCACAGGGAGGAGTGACGGCCAGAGTCTGGTCTCATTCGCGTGCGACGAATGCCGTGGCTGTCCTCTGCAGATCACATCCCACATCTGGGTTGACCGCATGGTTGCTCCACGATAGCTAAAAAAGTTTGGGAAGAGTGACGAGCATTTTTCTGGTGCATGAACAACAGTTCTGCTGAAGAGAAGGCGAAACGTTTAAACGCAGAACGGGTTCCATATCATGTCAGTCTGTGTTACTCACACAGAAGAAGCTTCCTGGTGAAGTGCAACAACCCGCCTCCTAACATGTGAAGTGCTGCAGTTTTGCCAGTAAGCCAGGTCTTATTTGATCTTCTGTGAAATCTAGTCCTTCAATAAGCATTTTGCAGAAAGTCGGGAACTTGTGCCTGGATAAGACATTGTCAAAACAGACAGACAACCCGGTGGACTCCGCGCCAGTGGCGTGGGGTTCGTGAGCGTTTTTGTCTTGTTGCAGATTTCGTCGTTTGGGTGTGGGAATGTTGCAGAACGACGCTTCTCCAGCAGCTGACATACGGGTCCTGCGGTTAGGCGAGCGAGTAGAAAGCGGAAGTGATGGGGGGTCGTTGAGCGATTTGGCGTTGCAGGCCAGTGAATGCGGGAAGAAGCTCTGAAGGAGACCGATTCCATCTGGCTGCTGAGGCTTGTAACGGGCAGTTTAAGCCTTGTAACTTGGGAAAGTTGGAACGTCTATTTTCGACGCGCAAGGTGGTTGAGAACACTGAACGGGTAAAGAGCCAACGGGTCGTCGCATCCTCTGAAACGGCAGGTAGGACTGCTTGGAGACTACCGTTAGGCGGCCTAGACGGAGAAAACGTTGATGGAAACTGAAAGCTACAACGATATTTGCTCAACGATTGTACTGCACGTCATTTAGAAATGCCGTAGCGCACGAGGATAAACCAATCCAAGAAAACCGCAACGGTCCTGAAATTCTGACTGGCAGGCACCTGAAATGTCCACTCAGAAAAGGTTGGGCAGGAACCAACAACTGCCCCTTTCGTGTAATACGGTGTACCACAAGATATCTGAGCTAGTTCCTTGTGCAGAGTTGACGCGGCCCCAAGAAATTTTCCAAAGCGTGAGCGTTGACTGTGAGGTCCACTGCGTAGGGGTTGTCCTACGGCGTCACAGTCGGGGACCCATTTGTCGTTGTGTCGGTCGTGCACGGGATGCCGTTTACAGCTTTGCTGCTGCTGTCGACAGCTGCTCGTATTCACCGAATTGGAATCACTCTGTATATTTTATACGAGCCTCAATTTTTCGCGGAAGACTTGTGTAGATAACAGGGGACTCTGTGCAGATCGTGGAGCTTCTCAGTGGCATGCACAGCATGGTTGCTGGTCTTCGAGGTCCGAATCCTGCCAAATGAGACTCGCCTTCCTTAGTGGGAGGCAGCAGGCTGTGGTGACGCAGAGTCTGGATCGACAACATTTATGCTCATCCAATACAAGACGTTTTGGTATGAGAAACCATTTAGGTCGCTGCTGAGTCTGCTCCACTGATCCTTCGTCGCAGCACCTTCCTCGCAGACAACATCCTGCTTTTGTGTACTCGATTGCAAATGTCACGAGTCTGATTACCGTGACGTGGCAGATCGACGCTAACTTCCTTGAAGCGTTCTCTAGTATGGCTGCACGTGATGGCAGGCGGTAGGAGGTCTTGCGGTGCACTGCGGAGTCACAAAATCATTCACTTTCAGCTGTAGACGATGGCGGCTCATAATCATATCCCCCGACTACTACGATTACACACACTATAATGCGATACGGTGTGTGAACGGATGTGGCGAAAGGGAAGCTTGCTACTGTGTCTCACCTGGAGTACGGCTGTGTGGTGTCTCCGTCAATTTTGGACGTGACAAGACAGAGGCAGCTTCAAATATTTCCTATCCTAGATTTCTCTAAGTTTGTGAACGTTCGCAGTCCCGCCGCCTGCTCTAAAACAGTGATCGATTCCTTCCTTCCATGGGGCATGTCTTCTCGCTGCACAGCTGGAGGTGGGCTTCGTCCAGAGTCACGGGTTTCTCGACATGTTGAGGTTGTGTGCCGAAGCGCTGTGCCCTCGTCCGGATTCAGAATCTAAGGCGGAATAAAGTTTGGAGGAATTTATTGCATGAAATGAGCGCCTGCGGCGTAGGGCCCGCTTCACTTTACTGCGAGTTCATCACACGCGAGTGGATCACATGCGGCAACATATTCTCATTTTCGACTCATATTAGTCTTTGGGAAATGCAGGGGCTCTCATAGTTGTGAAACCTCTAAGAAGGGCTTAGTCACATCCCGTCATCCCGCACCGCGGCCGAGCAGAGTACCCACTGTGTCGTTGCCCGCACCATCTCATGACTAAATGAAAGCACCGCGCCGTTGTGCCGGCGGCGACTAGAGCTCCCATACTCGCATTTACTACCGGCGGAACATGCCACGGGCCGGATGGCATGAAGACCTGGTTCAAGTGCACTGTGACATCCATGTGCAGCTGGTATTCAACAAGTGCACCATTCTCCGGTCGACCTCCGTGGCGTGTTGGCAGAAACGGGCGTAACAGAATTTAGGAACTTCTTGAAGCGTGAGTAAAGAATTACACACTATACCTCTTGCAGTTCCCCGACTGCAATTTCATCTCGTAGCAAAGAGCGATAACGGAGAGGCGTCAACTTTAAGACATGGAAACCTACTTGTTGAGGGCGCCTGACTTCATCATGGAGGCTGCTGAATCTCTGTGCGACGCGCCCCCTAGGTGAGACACACTCTTGGAGCTCTAACGGCGGCCCTCAGTCGAAAACCTTGTTCTCCTACGAAGGCAGTGACCACGTTTTGTAATTCATGTATAAAGTCGCGTTTGAGAGGCTATAAAATGCTGTATTCGATATTCCATGTTTTTATGCTGAAAGGCTGCTACAGACGACCACAGGGGGGAGGAGTAGCTCCACATTTGCCCAATGGGTGCGTGGTTGGTATTTCAATCTCGGCCGTCGGGCCTTTCAACGAAGGCGGCAGCTTCGAAATGTATTCTAGGGCAAGAACACTAGTCGTGTGATAATATATTGGATTTCGCCAGTTACTTAGAGGACGGGACGAGTACTGCGTCCGGCGTGTGCATTGGTGTGCAATCCAAAATTGTGTACAAACCAATGTTGAGCTCGAAGGATGGACACGTGTTGCTCCGCCGCGAATTTCGAGATACCTGTGTAACTTTCTGTCCCGCTACTATGGGTCCCGCATTCACAGGGGAAGGCTAGGCTTCAGCGAAGAAACAGGCATCCGAGATAATTACCGTAGGCTGCAAGCTCTATAACCGTTATTCATCTGATACACTCATGCATGGAGACCTGTATCAGCCGGGTGACTGCAGACGACTACGGCGCTGCCCTCTGGTGTTCGCTCAAGACAAGCTAATGATGCCATACCAAAAGGTCTCTTGAATTCTTTTGCAACCGGTGCTTGGAAGATGTGGTGTGAGGGTGCCCCTGTAGTTGTGATCCATCTGGACTGTGGACTCACACTGTGCCACTGCGCCAGTGGCTGCTGCTCCAGTCTATTTCCGAACTTGCGCCCCACTGCCGCGTTGCCTTCGTCAATTGCAGGTGATGAAGTGCGCTAACGCACTTCCTCTTCCTTGTGTGACAATTCATCATCAAAAACTGGAAAAGCCGAGAATCGTTGCACCGCGTTCACAGCCTAGATGTTGACGTTGGAAGTTCTAAGAAGATTTACCAGCAAGGACACCCCCTCCTGGTTACGGAGTGCAAGCTAGTGCTTCGGTGGGAGCTACCTGTAAACTTAACAGCCGAAGGCTGCATTGATATCGGGGCGGCGAAGAAAAAGTGTACTTGTATGAACAGGTATCACAGAGATCGAGGAAGCCACTCACTTTTGTGGTCTTTCTGCTGAGGTGCGCGTCTAAATGCAGTGACAGAGGAGTCAGTCATGCGTGCGCGTTCTATACAGCTAGAGGTCTCAACACGCCGGCACGCAACCCTTTTCAAATGAACAGGCATCAGGTGTACAGCCGGCACTTCACTCCCGCACCAGGATTTGTTGCGCTCGACGAAGTGTGGAAGAAAGGGACTGCCGCAGGTGTCTTGTGCTGTTTGGGATGTCGGAGACGAGACAGAAACTGCGACACAAGTGGGAGGAGGGGTAATTGCCTATTCCAGTTTAAGGCACCACTTGATCTACTCAAGGATTTGGGTTTGTGTTTGTGATGTCTTTTGTGCTACGCTGTCTCAAGGCTCCCCAGTAGCCTGTTGAACGCCTGCGTAGAGCCACAGAGAGGAAAGCACGACTACTCGGCTCATTCCTAGCCACGCGCACACAAGAACACGAGGTTGTGTCTTGAATGTCGTGCTGCGCGGGATGTGCTCACACAGAGATCTTGCGCACTGAAGGAAAAAGAATCCGCATTGGTCTCATAAATGTTGACAGTGAATCCACATAGTGTCTAGAGATGGCACCAGGCTGCATCGCGATCTCGAAAATGTTTCTTATGCTTTGGCAGAGGACAGTTAACTCAATCAAAAAGAATGGTCTGCCGTAGAGGACGGCCAGATCGAGGGCCCAGGCTGACGACTTGACCTCCAGCAGTGGTCTCGGCTCAAACGGGGTATTTTGTAGGGACGGAAATAGAGCTTCTTCCTGCGCGCTCGTGCGATATCTCCACAGTGCGACTCTGTGCTGTCAACGAAAGGGAAGTCCTTTGGTTTCCACTGCCTAGACTGTAATTAGCGTTCAAAGACATCAAACGCCTTACATCTTGAGTGAAGCGCATATCCATTCTTGCAGGAGGTGTATAGCGCCGGCTTTCTTTTTTTCAAAAGGATAATGGATAATGAAAATTAGAGCTTTGAGAGCGTCGCTTATGGTGAGAGCGATTCAGGGGGAGGGGATGCTCTCAAGCTGAATTTAAGCACTGACGAAGACACGTGCTGAGCCCCATCCCCTTAGCCCATTCCGCTGCACGACCGCGTGCAAACATTCTTCCGTGTCTAACCGTTTCTAGAATAGGAGTTCGCGGACCCTTCCTCTTTGGACAGACTCTGCTGAAACGCTGCGCTGACCTCATGCACCTGATACACCCGTCAACAGTGTCCCAATGGCCGCAACGCTGCCCGCAGGACGTGGGTCTTCCACTCGGAGACTTAGGATCACTAAGTGAATGTTTTCGAAGAAGATGTGAGAACACTGATCCATTTTTGTACCTGCCACCCTGCTGCGCTAGCAGGCGCAACGGTAATCCTTATTGAAGCGTACAGAGGTGCTGCGCCAACTGTGGCTGCCCACGTCTGCCAAACACGGCGTATTTGCTGCTACTTTAGTTGGTCACCGTATAATAGTCAGAATTGTGTTTTGTTGTCCCCCGGATGCCTTCTGCTTGTTATTTGTGGTCGCTTTAAGTCACGAAGTTCGGAAAGTCTGAGGACTAGTGGACAAGCGTCAAGGTTTGAACAGCTCAAACCCACACGTCGCGACGCTGGGTTCAGAGCCTTGCCTCCGGCTGTTCTGCCACCTGTCTAGGAAAGCATGGCAGGCTAGCAGCCTTCTTCTTGAGGAGCAGCTGGGAGAAGAGGACACACTGACCGTTACTCCAGCCCAGACATCACATAAGGGATGTTGAGCAACGGGGCCGACACTTTCTGTCTCTCCCGGGTTCGTTCATCTCACCGAAGTGTTTGTGACGAAGTCTCATGCTCCAGTAATAAACGTCAGCGGCATTGGTTTGCAGGAGGGTCTGCAAGCTACAGCTGGTGCTGTTAGTGTCCGTAATTCACCCACATATATATATATATATATCGTCTACGCCTACGCTGTCAAGAGTCTCGTGGAAGTCGCAGGTCGTCGAAATCGTCAAGCTGTTTTGTCTAGTATCTAACCTCGGTACACTTTCGTGCTCAACACTATAGGACTGGAGCAAGGAGTGTCACAGTGCTGTGTGCTGAACGCAACAGCGTAGCGACATTCCCTCATCCGTTCCGGGCGTCCCGCAGCAGTAAGAGAAACACTCCTCATTCACTAATTCACCCGTGCGGACTGCTGGGCCACCTGGTTCTACCTTTGTTCCGCGGGGGACTGTATCGCTGCGGCGTCCAGGATATTCAGCTCCGCTTGCAAGACGCAGTGAGACAGAATGCACGTTTGTGTTTGGTAGTCTGCAACACCTGGTGTAGGAGAGTGATGGCTGTTTGGTGGTGGGGAGAGCAAATCTACCCATGACGTGCGCAAAACGATAAAGGAGAATCGAGCTTAGAGGGGGCGCGTCGGCATTTCCACCTGACGCAGTACATTTCCAGAGCAGAGACAAGGTACCAACCTCAGCGCATTCAACGCCCCGCCACTGCTTGTGCTAGATGCATTGGTGAATGCTATTCGGTCCCAATCCCAGTGAGACAGCTTACGTGGCGGCTGGCCCACAACGTGCGACACATATATCAGGCCATACCACGGAGCCGCCGGGATTTTCGAAACAAGATTGAAACCTTGTGTGGGTTGAAGGCGGAGCAACTGGGCCACTATCCCTCACACGAACGCATGTTATCCAGTACACAAAACAATTTCGAGGGCGGCAATGCGTCTGCGACTCTTGGATACGCAATATCACGCCTAGAGGGGGCCTAGGCATGCGCAAGTCTTACACAGAAACCAGGAGGAGAAGGTAGATTTGATTTTTGTGCCTTTTTAGCATGTCACAGAATGCAGTGGTCGACGACGTGACACCTAAAAACCAGTATCTTGACTGAGGTATCCTCTCGCGTCGGGCTCGACCTAAGGCATCTCTCGGTAGGACATTCACAATTAGAACGAGCCTCTACGCGCCTACATATGATCTCCCTTACCCACGTTCAGGAGTTTTCTTCTCTACAGATCAGTATTGGCATGTGCACGTACTGTTTCTTTTCAGGTGAATCCTAACTACGCTAGATTAATTGCGAGCCACTCGTACTTCTCAGTGGCAATTCGCAAAGCAGAGGTCAGCTATTAAGTGCAATTTGCAAACTGAAGAGGCTGCGTGCAACCTAATAAAAATCAAAGAATTCGGTCCCTTGATTGTTTATTCTGAGTCTACATCGTTCCGCCGTGACTGAGAGATGTACAAAAGGCGCCGTGACAGATATGTTGCATTATCCCGGGCCAGACTGTTAGTTGGAATGACAAGCCTAGCGGGCCAGTAGGCAAACATGCGTTAGAGACGCATCAGACCGCTGGTTGATTCGCGTCGCCTCTGGTCAGAGGAAGTATTCTCGAGAGGACACGATTGCTTCTTTCCTCGCTCCGTGAAGCGAGGTCGCGGCGGTGCAGTTCTAGTTCCCTAAATAGAGATTCCCCATGTCTGACAGCTATTCACAATATGGTATGGGCTGTCGGAGACAGGTCGCCCTTTTTTCTCTAAAAAGGAAGAGCGTCCGTACAAGAATGGATGAGAGGCACCAGAATCATGAAAAAAGGCATTGTATGACGCTACCGCTGCAAAAGGTTAAGACGTAATCTAGGCAAACCTAGGCGCAAGACAGGACACGTGCAACGGCCATCTCTTTCTGCGCATGTCACCGGAGAGTCGCATACGAATAACGTTCGACACTCAAGTTTCTCCAGATGTACCATTTCGCAAACTCTCCCTGTTCTTGTAAATTCCTGGGCAGGCAGAGGTGAGAGCTCATTTAAGTAGCTAATCTCTTAAGAAGCCCAGCGAAAGAGCTCAAACGCCGTGTTAACCATGCGCATCGAATTCGTTCCTCAACAGTGACTTCAGTGAAACAAAGCTGCCTGTGGGGCGTGGGTACTGTTCAAAGTTCCTATGCAGTCCGCTTGGCAAACGACGTTAACGGCGCTATAGCAGCACTCATTCATTCATGTTCACGCTGGTCAGTCCCTGTGCCAAGCCTGCTCATACACGTGATCTTTTTTGAAAGATATATTACAGTTGGGTCCACCGCGACCACCTCACCAAACTGCTTTTTTTGTGTTCTCCGTTCCAATCCCAAAACACCGCAGAAGTTGCACTTCCTGAAGTGTTTATACGCAGCCCTTGTAAGAGCTGCGTAATCCTAGTAAGAACTGCATGATCTTAGAAGGGGTAGCAAAAGGCCGGAATTCCAGCCTTGCACACGGAAAATGACATTGCTCCCAGGGCTTTGGAGAAAGCGCCACATTCTGTCTCCAAAGATCCTGTTGGTATGAAAATTCAAAAAATCTCGAAGGGCATCCGTAGAGGACCCATGCGGTCCGTCTTGGTATCAGGGCACCTACAAGTCTGCAATGGAGTTAACAACGTCGGTGGCACCTTGAGCCCTACAAACCGAACACTTGAACTTGAATAACTATCCTCGTCCTTGGAGCTCTCACTCTAGTTGCACAGGGGTCGGTATCCCTGCGGCATCAGAACATGAGAGGACCAACTTATTTGCATTATTGGCACACACTTGTTAAACTTCCGAATCTTCCCCCGTCACTAATGTTGCATACGTACAAGTGCTTGTGTGGGTGGTGTTCTGGCGGTTGTCCTGCGTCCCGGACTCGCGCATGCAACCGTGCAGACTGCTTATGGATTTCTGCATCTCGTTGAATTGTTGAGTCGGGTGTAGTGGAGCTCAACATCGACAGCGCCTCTTACTGAGCAGTTCTTCGTCTCAATTCAGCTTCTTGAACGGCCTCTGCGTGTCACATCGGGGTAGGGGGCAAGACTGCTTCTCGTAAGGTCTCCACAGCTCACACAGTGCAGTGGCGGTTTCCCACGTAGTCGCGGAAAGAAATTAATTCAAAGCAGACGGATACTCTTTTGAGAGAAAGAGCGCTCAAATGATATGCACGTCTGCTTCAAAGAAAGAATCCAAATCCGACAGGGACTACCCGGTGCCTCAAAATCTGTGCAGTAAGTGTATTGCTTACCCAAGACAATAGTGGACACGGTGCGCCTCTGGAGGTTTGCAGGCAACACTGTGCGAGGAGAAATTGTCAATTAACTCTCGTTCCCAGCGGCACACACGTTTTGCAGAAGGTGGCACGTACCAAGCCGAAACACGACGTCACCAGAAACAGGTGTTCGAGTAGTTGTAACGAATGAATGCGTCTTGAGGGCAAACAACGGGAGACATACACGTCAGTTGCTCGCGGCCGATCCTGGAACTATAACAGTGGACCGTCACTGCGCATGCACGCTTCAGTCCTTTTTGCGGGAATAGAGGGGAAGTACACATGCGTAGTGTGTGACTTCTTTGGTCACATAAAGTCAATGCAAAACGCAGAACGCCTTTTGTGCGTCTGGTAGCCACGAAGCACGAGTCATGGTTCGTGCTCCGTGTCATCTGGCTCTAATCAGTAAAGGCTGTTGTCGAGCATGTTAGGGTTCTAAACATGAACACCGACTTCAGCATTCGTCTTAGAGGACTGTGTCCTAATGGATCGCTCTTCGCCGATGCACCAAAGATTGTAGAGCAACTGTCTTGAGAGGCTGGGAACTTCTGAATTCCTTTCATTTAGAAAATCCCCGTTCGCTCACTGTCCCACGCTCTATGCAGTTTAGTTATCCTCATTTTTGGTTGAAGCGTTGCACGGGCTCGTCGGTGTGACGCGCTTTTCCGCGACCTTGGCTGCTGGCGATAGATCACAGGTCGCGCGACAGTTGCTAAGGGACTGGATGATGATGACCAGACGAGCTTGTTCTTCTCAGCATGTTGCCTCATGCAGTGGAGGTGATGCGCAGTTTTATTTGGGTTTCAACTGTTCCTTGATGGCTGGTATCGCGTTCAGATCTTTGTACTACTATTTGGGAGCAGAAACAGGTGGAGCGGCCTTATTAAGTATGGTCAGACCAATCGCGTACACTAGAAACCTCAGCGTTTGTGACGGTCTGCACCGCCCCAGAACGTGATGTAATGCTGTCAGATCCTTCAGCCTCTGTAGTGTACATCCCAGCTGCGCTGACGCAGGGGAGGCGCCACCACAGACTCGAGTCTCCACATCGGGCCGCCGCACTGCGAGGGTTCGCGATCTTCAGGCTTCCGTCAAAATGATACCAGGACACGTCCACTTGAAGATTCAGAGCGACAGCTTGCTCGACGCGTAGCGTTACGCTTTACTTTGTTGCGCCTTTTTTCCATGTTTTTTCGTCCGGTTGAGTGAAGTGCCCCAGGGTTGCCCAGGTGCTGGTTGCTGGGCAAGTGAAACCCGCTAAAGCTTTTTTGGAAGGGCATACCACGGCTGCGTCAACATCGACCATTCATGCAAGGATGTTAACAAATCTCTAAAACACCCTACTCGTTACTCTTTCGTAGGATGAAGGGCATTCGACGGCTGCATCAAAGGTTGGAGTCAGAGACTTGGGCTCCAGTGTGTAACGCAGTCACCTTAAAAACTCACCGGAAGAGTTCTCCTCCCGTCGTGCAGCTTTCTCCCTGTTCTGCGATTTTTACGCCGAAGCCGTGTTGCAGCGGCTGCTGATCGTATCACCAGATATCTACTGTGTAAACTACGGTCGCGCACGCGGTGTCTAACGGTTGAAAGACCTGCCCTGTACACGCTGAATGCGCGAAGGAAACGACGGAACACAGGAACTGACGGCGGTAATATTTGGTGTCGTCGGACGACTCTGGAAGTTCACACTGGCAAGCAGAAGAAAAGTGGCTGCAGAATAGTCAACGCCACGGAGGGGCCTGTTCCGGTTGTAGAGAGATCGGAATCCTGCCTCCTGTGGCCCTGCTGAGGCGGTCGGGAAGATGCTCATACGTTTTGGAATACCTCGATTGGGGCAACAGATTTTGCGTGGTCGAACAGCACGAGAGTGCCTCTCAAACAGCAAATCAGATTCTTCCATTCTTCCGCCCGTTCGTGGCACTGACTAGTCTGTAACCACTTATCCTCTGTGCGGCAGTGCCAACAGCCGGGGTTGTACGACGACACCGAACATTACCGCCCTTGATTCCTGTGTTCCGTGGTTTGCTTCGCGCATACGCCACGACTGCGCAGGGAGAAAGGAGAGCTCTTTCGGGAGTGCTGGGGATGGCAAGTGTGTATTCTTGACCCGTTGAGCGCCCTTGGAGCATCTCATTTGTGTGCCAAACATGAAGTTGGACTTGAACGTGCGCGTGTGAGTGGTGTACCCGCGACCTATTAGGTGCGCGCTGCTTTGTTTTCCACTGGTGTTGTGGCTGCAAAAATAATCTAACATTTCTGTTTCAGTGGCTCGCCTTCCGACAAACCTCCGCGGTACACAGTAGGTTCTGGTTTGTTTGTTTGGTTTTTTTTTTTTTTTTTTTTTTTTTTTTTTTTTTTTTTAAAATTCACAGTGACCCAATTTGTCAGCCCCCCCCCACAATATCTTGGAGTAAAAAA